>JAUZNJ010038560.1:0-25817 GCA_034780135.1 Jordanella pulchra
AGCCTGGACCCCTAATATCCATCACTGTCCTTCCTTTAATAGTCAATCTGGGTTCTGATCTGCTACGGTTTAGGTCAAAAGTTGCAATTCATCGCTCATGTATGTTCTTGCCATTTTGAGAACAATAAAACGATTATTAGATAGACGTCAATTTCTGGAATGATGATTTTTCTATTACACGGTACGGTACCGTCCTGCTCTGCATGACTTCTGCCTCATTCTTTACTGCAGATAGGATCATCCTGACATCTTGGGGAGAAGTGTTTTATCACTGCAGCACTGGTGAAGCTGTGGTAACACAAACAACTTCACCGTGTCTCTAACTTTTTATACGCCGTTAGAAAAAAACCCAACACTTTTCATTTGAGCCAATGTGCTCTGAGCACCTATAAGCTAATATTCAGGCTTATTGTCGTGTGTAAACAGAAGAAATGTCAGAGTGTTTACATCATGGCCTGCTAGCATTCAACAGCTGAAGGAGTCCTGGGTACGGTCAGGGTGCTAGTGTTTGTGTTGCTGGATTAATAGTGAATCTTTAGTCAGCTCTAGATTAGTGAGGAATAAGGTCTGAAAAGCAGTGGGTCTTAATATTAACATCCCCCCCCTCCCCGGGCTGTGTACCAAGACAAGCAGATCTGTGTATTTTATGCAGACCTATAGAAACTCCAGCTTAAGGAGGAACACGACAACATGGCGACTTATTTGTTAAAGTCATTAGAGAAATATCTTATGTAAAAATAACAAAATAAAACTGAATACTGTAAATAAACAAGCTTTTGACCTCTATCTTCCTCGATTTTTAACAAACAAACAGTTGTTAGTGCTGCAGGATTTAGCAGAATAATGAGTGTAACATTTATTAAAATACCAAATACTATGTGGACTAGGGCTGAAAAGAAATGCATTAATCATTATTAATTATTAAAACAACATTCAACTAATTTAGTGGTTAATTAGTTGTTAAGTAGAGTTTAGTAACTCTAAAATATACCTCTAGTTTAAAGATTAATCAACCTAGAGCAGTAATTATATCAAATTGTAATATTCATAATATTTATAATGTAATATTTTACATTTAAGATTAAAAAAAAAGGTTTCATCTGTCAATATTCTCTATACAGAACTCCTCAGGTGGAAAAGTTTTAGTTTTAGCTGGTTTAAATTCAGAAAAAAAAATAAAAAATTAAGGAAGAAAGAAAATTATCCACATATTAATCGATTAGCAAAATAATCGTTAGTTTCATCCCTAATGTGGAAAGTTAGTTAGTTTTCAGACATCTTATTGCTGCAAAAAAACAAAACAAAACAACTTGCCTAATAACGAACTTTAACAAATTATACGCTACAGTGTTATTTTATATACCAACTAAAGAAAGGTTTCAAACCAAAAAATAAATGATATCTGTTCAGCACAATTAGCATCAGGCCAACGATGGTAAAGATGGCCGACTCTGGGAACTCCTCTAAAACCTCTGGAGATAATTAAACAAAGATTTCTTCCCAGAATGAAGGAACCACCCTGAGCATCCTCTTTATCTTTTTCAACAAAAGCAGTGTCTTCAGTCAGAGGCGTCTCTAGAGTCACTGTAAGACAGACCACTACAGAAGATCCTTTCCGCCTACAACAATTAGCATCAACCAACCCTAAAAGAGTTACAAGAACATTTGTTCTCAATTTGAAACTTAAAAATATATTTTATTTAAAATCTAAAAATGATTTAAGATTGTATTAAAACAGTTTCTGTTTGACAACATGGAACTGGATCAAAGGCAGAACCAGCTATGAGTTTGGATATAAAGTCCATTTCCATTACAATGCATACTCTACATTATAGGGCCAGATAGAAACAATTGTTAGTCCAACTAACCTCCTCCAAAAATGACAGTAAAACTGTGTGTGTGTTGTTTTCTGGGCTGAGCTGCCCTCTGCAGAACTGTACGCCAGGATCTCTTTCCTCCACACTGCCTCCCCTCCTTCCTCCTGCTCTCTCCCCTCTCTCCATCTCTCACCCCCTCTCTGTCCCTGGGGCCCTTCTCCTTTCATCCTCACGCCAAGAGCAATCACCATCTCCGTGGTAACGGCTGGTCATGTGACCTGCACCTGTTCCTCTGGCTGGTCGCCACACGCTGGAGCCATCTGGCCACACACACACACACACACACACACACAGCCTTCTCCACTTGGCTGCCTTCTCCCCTCTCTCCCTCCTAGCGTCTTCATGGCCTCACTTCCTAACTGCAACATCACCTCTCTGCAGCCCTTTCTGCTCACTGCATCCTTCAGCCCTCTTCACTCCAATCTCTCAACTCTAAGAGCTTTTTTCTTTCTTCCATCCAATCAAATCAGGACAGTCAAGTAGATTTCAGGAACTTTTTCTTCTTCCTCAAATGTGCCACCTAAATATTTTGAAGTTCCAATAAAAAGTATGTTTTCATTTTTGAAGACTATTATGAGCAGATCACCAACCTTTAACTAAAGTCTGAAATTTCACAATTTCTTTACATGTCAAGTATTAAGCCACTCAGTTTTTCTATCTATATTAAAGTTGTAAAAGTTGAGCTTTCATACTTTGTACAGGCGGCGACACAGAAACCCTTTCAGGTTGGACTCAGCCCCGTCCCGTAAGCTTCTACCAACACGACCCAATAAACCAACCAACTTGCTTTTTCAATCCGCTTAAGCAACCATGCCATTTTTAGTGGAGTCTTCCAACAGTATTTGGGTTAAAACTTCACTCAATCTCAGATCATCGTGAGTCCTATCAATGTAAATCTACCGCTAACTTAGAAGAGCGATATTCAAAGTAGGAAACGTATTCAAGTCACAGTTCATAACATGGTACAAACCAGGGAACAATGGAAGCACAACAGTTTATTTTTCTACGTTTCTCTCTGCTGTCGGGGCTGAAGCGTGTTCTCCTGCCTCGGTGAGCCGATGACAGTCTTCGCTCCAGGGTTCACGTCTTCACAGCGCTTCCCTCATGTATACGTGCAAATGAGATAAACGTATTTAAGAACGCTCTCAATGGCCGATAGGCTCATTCAAAACCAGGCTATGAACCTTAATCCATTGTAATTCTAAACGTTTCAGAGTAACCAGCGGCTGTGCTGAAATGCCCCGGTGGAGGATGCCCAGATGTCAGTCAAAGGGCCGTTAGGCTCATAAAAATTATTTTTTTAAATCCGCCTGATTTTCAGCATAACTGAGTTTTTTTCCTGCAGAAGACAGTGAGGGTAGCTAAGAAAGCAAGAGGGACATTCCTCCCATCTGTCCCAGATGTGTTCAAAGCTGAAACAACAACCTGCTGCTGAATATTGTCTGAAGCTAATCACCTTTCTATAAAAGATTTTAAACTATAACAAAAGTACAACATGCAGAACCAAACTTCGCTGAGCTGTCTGCTTCCAAATAGTCAAACGAACAAACATTATATGATTGTGTTTGACTTAGTTAGTTTTTATCAACTAATCTAATGAATGATCCCCCAAATAAAAAAGCTTAGATGTTTTCAGATCTGCCGAGAGCAAAATAGGAAAGGGACCAGTTAGGTCAAATATGGAGAGAGATGGAGACAGAAGACAAAAGCAAAGGAGGGCGGGGTGGAAGGGACACCTGCTGCTGTGATGAGTCATAACACCGAGCCTCAATAATCCCTCTTCTGTCCAATAAAAAGAAACATAAAGAGGCCCAGAAGGCAACGCACACACCAAGCAGAAGGTGCTGGATGTGCAGACAAGCAGCAAGCAAGGTGCCTGCATGCAGGCCTGACTTCTTTGTGTATTGCAAACAAATCACCTCGGCACACACAAACACACACGGAGGGAAGGGTGTGGCAGCTGAGAGTGGTGTTATTTATAGATGTGCTCCCCCCAGAGAGGTAGATGGAGGAGGCGTGATAAAGGGAGCAGGGGGGGGGAAATGAGGATGGAGAGGAAAGGCAAGGTCAGAGGAGAGCAGTTCGCTGACTGGACAAGTAAACCACCTGATTCTCTCTGCATCGCCCACACCCACTCATGAACAGCTAAAGCAGCAGAAAGGTGAATAACTGCAAACTGCCCTCGTCATTTCTCCAGTATACCTCCGAAAATGATTGTAGACTTTCAAAAACAAACGTTCGGCAGAGGCGGCTTACCAAAGTTACATCAAGGTTTTAGAATAGCATTTCCAACCATAGCATTTCCATGGCAAACAGCGCTAGTAATTAGATATCACTACATGGAACATATCCTATAAGCTAAAAGTATTGAAGACAATTAACTACATTTGTAATATTATTGTAATTAAAAAATACAAAATAAATAAATCACAATTTAAAAATTGCAAAGGAACATCATTTAGCAATACTGATGTTCTCACTCCGGGCCTTTAGGTGTCAGTAATACACTTGAAGTGGGTTTGCTGCCATACAAAAGGGCAGAGAGCAGCAGATCCATGCATGGAAATAGAAGGCGGCACTTTTCCACAACAGTAACAGTAAAGTCCTGTGACCATGGACTCTGGACAAGAACGCTTTCAAGGTGATGAAAACATTGAAACCAGGGAGGGAAATTTCTATCTGCTAGTGGTTGGTGTAAAGAACGCTCAAAATAAAATTGCAATATCAATATTGGACGAGAAGGAAAACAAAACTCAGCAAATTCAACTTTTGGCAAAAATCATTCAGCCCTAGAAGGATTTAATTTAAATTATAATTAAAAAAAAAAATCAAACAACAAAGCTCCATAAGTTTCCTCTGCAACAAAAGTAAAACGGGAATTAAGAGTAACTGATAATAACCGGTTATGATAAGCATCAGGTCAACGGGCGGTTCTTAGTTTCTATTGTTTTCAAACTAACAGCACTGCATGTAGCAAACAACTATAAAACTAAAGTTTTAAAATGTACTCAGAAGTGTTCTGTTTGTACATCCAAAAATAAAGACGTTATGTTGAAATTATGCCCTGAATGAATCGTCAACCAAAAGTTGCTACAAGCTTGTAGCCTGAAGAGTAGAAAAGCTGCACAGGCTTTAGAAACAGTCTTTGTGAGGAAATAATGTGACTGTAACTCATTACTCCTAAAGCAAAGTGAGCCCAACTAATCCAATAATCACATCAGCTTGAAAGCTCACAATAGATTTATTAGCTGTTTGTGCTCATTTTTTGATCAAGTTATTTATCAAATAAAAAAAAATGCATTGCTATAGTGCGTAAACTGAATTATAACAGCAGTGAGTCAATGCTATTTCTACTCGCGTGAATTTCATCCCAAAAAATGCTCACTTAGAACCTATTATTGACTGATTAAAAACAAAGCTTCTATATTATAGTCAGAGATCTGTCGTCGGTTTGTTAGGATCTCCCGAGTTTAAGCAGCATCATTGCATGTTAGGTGGAGATTAAAAATGTGCTGGCTTTTGGAGATTCTCAGCAAAAATCAGTTTACAGAGTCTGACAATATTGAAGAATGCATAAAGAGAAAAATGAGAGCACTCACGTACACACCATTATCCTGATTTCAAAGTCTGAGCAGATGCTTAGAAAAGACAAACTGCCTGGTGTGCAAACTGTTGTTGCCCCAAACTCATCTGCAAAATGCTTTGCTGACAAAGTGAGACTTCTGAGAATGCCACAAACATGTCAATAAATGGTAGTGAAACCCAAAAAGCAGCCTGTGTTCAGATGGTTTTACAGCACAGCCCAACATCCCGTTTACACCCATAAAGTAAAGCCTTCCGCCTGCTTTATGGTGGTTTATTTGTTCATACAAATATGCAAATACAGCAAACAGAAAGAAAAAAAAATAACACACACACTGTGGTAAGGCAGCGAGACAAGAAAAAAAAAATGACTCTAGGTTTGCAGCATTTATCGGCTGCTGAATATAAAGGAACAAGAACGCTGAAAGCAGCCTGAAACTTTTTTTTAATGTGCAACAACAAATAAATAAAAAAAGTTTGTTATAGCTTTAAGATGTACTAAATGAGGCTTTTAAGGAAATGATCAGATTTGGGAAGGAAGCCCCACCGCTAAGATCACACAACAGCAAAGAACGTCTTTACTTAATGGCAATTAACATGTGAAACTTTAAAATGATGTGTTGTCGTTAAAAAGGAACTTGTTAAAGACCTGAAGGCTTGTTTATGGAGAATGAGCTATGACTAATGAAGAGCTCAGCTACTTAAAAGCAAAGCCAAATTTCTTCCAAAGAAATAAAAACCTAACACTTGTCTTGATTCTTTGTGATGCGGGTGTTTGACTTTAATTTGAACCAACTAGGCAAAGATGATGGAGGAGAGGAAGAGGTGACATCAGCCATCAGGAAGGGCTGGATTTGGGAAAGGAAGGAATAAAACTGAAGTTAAATGGGGGATTGCAGAGGTCCACCATTTTAGGGTAGGAGTGAATGGCCTGCAGCCATTATTATGCTAAATTAACCTGGGAGCTCCAGGCCGCCACTCAAGATGGAGGAAGGCTTGACAACAGATAAGAGCCAGTTTAGTTTACCAACACACACTGTGCTGAGAATGGACTCCCCACCCCCACGCTTCCTCTGCCCTCACACACACACACACAGCTGGGGCCGTTGAGTGGTCAGCTGCATGGTCCTCATTATCATTAGACGCCATTTTCTGCCACAAAGATTACCAAAGACCCCTCCCCCAAGAAATGCATGCGCACACTAAACTCCAGCCCACTCATCTGCCCCCACCTCCACGCCCAGTGGCCGGTGCACGCATACATCCACCAAACCTCCCCCAGTGCTGACCCCCTGCCCGCTACCCTCCACCCCACCCCAACAGGGATAAAAAAAAAGGCCGAGAGGAAAGAGAGATGAGAGGGACTGAAGCTCGGAGGGTGAGAGCGGGACGGGGGGCTGTCCTGACACATTCCTCAGTCCGATCAAGTTTCCACCTTCACAATGATGAGATGAGCCTCGCAGACAAATGCTCAGCAGCTCACTTCAACGCTGCTCTACTCCTCTGATTATACACCGCGTGAAACAAAGCCAAAAAATTAGAGATGCAGCAAGGAGAATTTAGTGGCTAGTTTTTTTCTCTAGAACTTTAACCTACTGCTACAGATACAGACCCACTGCTCTTCTCCCATTAATGAACGGTTTCTGTATCACCAAGTAAGAGCATCAATGAGCAGGTTTCCTTTTAAATCAAAACAAAATGACAATAAATTGACATTTTCATTTAAAACTGTCTTGAAGCCTTTTTTTTTTTACTTTCAAGCTAACCCAAAAATATGCTTTATCTGTAATACTTGTTGATTTTCCAAAGAGGATCTCAAGGCCATCTCTTCACACTCGTGATGTGACATGTTAAGCTAAGTGGGGTTGTGGCCCAAACTTTGGGAACCTTTGCCCCAGAGAAAGTAAATCTTTGTCTTAAATTTGCCGCCTTCTTTACTAAATCCAACCTTTGTTTGAAAGTTAGGGAGACGAACACCTTACGCCTGAAGATGACCCCATCCATCTTCTTCCTGAAGGAACACCTTTCACACCAAAGAGTGTTTTTAATCAGTGCACGCTGATGGTGCTTCTGTGAAGCTGTGTTTACGAACTGGATGAAGGTTGGTTTTTTGAGTGGTGGACCATCTTGTCACTGGTCAGCACCGATCTAGCTAGAAATCAACTCTGAGCATATCTGGCAGAAACTACATCCACATCCAGAGTAATTAGGACTGAGCAACATAGCTTAAAAATCTAATCTCAGATTTTTTTCCTACTAATTCTGAATAATCTTTTTTCTCCCTAAAGTTTCATAATAAGAATCACAAATTATATTGATTCCAATCATTCTCTATGGGAGGTGACTTTAATTTAAAGGGCAACAAAATTCAAGCTGTGAAACGTGCTCATTATAAAATAATCCTTTTTCACAACAAAGAGAAAATATAAAAACACTAAATGTTTGCTGCTGGTGGTATTACACGGGGAGATAGTGGATCAGACATCTAAGAACAAAAAACAATGAACTGGTTTCAATCTGAGCTATGAAAGCTCAAGGTGTAGATGTGTGGGGAAAAATAAATCCAGATTTTAACAAAATTAAATCTTTATAAACAATTTAAAAAAGATGTTTGTTCGCCCCACCCTGAGAGAAATCAATATATTCAGAAAACAAAAAAAATATTTCAGGTTTGCCGCCTCAGAAAGTAAGAGGAGTGAGGTGATAACGCCAGCTAGAAAGAGTGAGAAAAGGCAAAGATAAGAGCAGAGCAAATAAAGTCAACCGGAAAAAATATTGACAAATTCTGACAAGAGCTTCAAGTTCAGTCAGGCAAATCTATATGTTGCTTCAACAATTCTCCCAACATGGAAACTATTTACTATAAAAACAGCTGAAGCCTTTTTAGACAAATCAGACCAGCGTTGAATTTATCCAACCAGTAGTTTGAATTCAGAGCCACCAAAAATCCACCTGATCTGAGCCATAAAGCCTTTATTCAAATGGAGAGCCATTAAGTAACATGCTCCTTGGTTATAATGAACACAAACTGTGGTTTATTTCAACTGTCCTGCTGGCAGAAAAGCTCCACTCCATCCAAAATATATATTAATCTACCAAAATAATGGCGGCCCTCAGAAAGCACACAGATTTATTTTGAAAAGATAATGCACCTGTCAAAGGTTTACTACATATGTCAGGAAGTCTGTCTGTCAGTGACACTTGGAGTGGGCTGACATAACAAGACCTCAGACAAGAGTTTCACCTTCCACCTGCAGTGTGAACCCTGCAGCTCGGTGTGTGACAGAAAAAACAAAACCGTATGAATATGACTGATCCTCAAATCTGTCATGGAGCCCTGGCTCCCTGCTTCACCAGACTCTGTGATAAGAGCCCCCCCCACATAAACACTGTGTGCTACAGTTCACAGCTCAGAGGTTGTGACCCTTTCAGTTCCCCCTGGTTGGTCACATGAGTGATGGATGCAGTGTGTGTGTGTTCATGTGTACGAAGTCGTTCCAGGATTCCTTCAGCATCAGACTTCAGTCAACAGATGTGAGATCTGCGATTAGGATGTGTGGCACTAAGCAGCAGGTGAGATCATTCAAAGACTCGTTTTTCTGTTGTTTCTATTGAGAGCCACTTTAGCTCCTGAACTCTTATCCCCCTGCATGCTTATGAGGAACTGAAAATTGAAAACACACCATTAATTCATGAAGCAGAGACGTTGCCTGGTATAATGAAGGAGTAACTGTACAGGAATTTGACTTGTTTCACGCAGCAAAAACACAGGGGTCACTATTTTGCTTCTATTTACTATTCTGGGAAAACTGTTCAAACTCACTATAGATTTGTTTTGTCTCATACAGAGAACATCATGGTCAGTTTACCATTTCTGTGCAGTTTTCTTTAAGCAAGTTTCGTGCAGATGTCTGATGATGTCACATAAGCTATAAGGTAACCAACATGTTTTGTTTCCGTATCATAACATGTCTGATTATTAAACAACTTTAATTAGGGACACAAGCTTGACTGCTTTGGTTTCTTCTGATCTTTGAGCCTCTTCATACAGATTAGAAGTTGGTGAAGGTTTGTCAGAATTCTTTGGATCTCTGCATAAGTGAGGAAAATGAGAAACTGCAGATTGTTTTGTTCAAATTTAAATGTAGAGTTATTGGTATTTGGTTTAACAGAGGCAGAAAGTCTGAGTGGTATGGAAGAGCTCTGCATGGATTCTAGGAAAATATTGGTATAAAGAGTTATATCAAAGCTGTAGGTGAAAAGAAGCAGGGAAGTCTGAAGGGTCGGCCTCAAAGCAACCGGGAATACAGACAGATAGGTGCTAGTTAAAGTTGTCTGTATGATTACCGTCATCCATGTTTGCTTTAGCATCCTACAAATCACGGCTTTGGAGGAAAACCTGCTCAAGTCCACAAGGTCGAACGCCTTGAAAATGAAATGCAACTGAGAATTTGGGGAATCTAGGTGTAAAATCTGTGTTATGTGATGCCACATGGTGCATACACCAAGCCATCTGATTGGATAATGTTTGTGTAGTTAACCTTAATGACTGTAAAGCAGGAATTAATGTTTTTGTTTTTTTTAACTGCATTTTTTAGAAATTATATTTCGTAAAATCCCGCTTTAGAAATGTTGACACTTTCTTTGGTGGGATAAACAAACAAACCACCAGGTATTATGTTGAACATGAAAAGACACAGTTTGAGCCCCTACCTGGTCTTCTTAGGAGTCTTGGCCTTGGGTGTGGTGCTCTTGGCTTTCTTCTCCTTGGGCTCCTTGGGCTCTTTGGGAGTCTTGGGTGTTTTGGGGGTCTTCGGGGGCTTGGGCTCTTTGGGCTCCTTGCCCTCTGCCTTCTCCTTTGGTTTCTTTTTCCGCTTCTTCTTCTCCTCCGGTGGCGGCAAAGTCCCTTCAACAGTTCCTGTGCCGGTAACCTGTTCGCTTGCATTGCTTCCTGCTGCAGGAAACTCCGACTTCACGTCCTCGTCTCCTCCTTCCTTTGCTCCTTTTTTGCCTCCATCGTCTTTATCTCCTTCCACTGCTTTAGCTTTCTTTTTCTTCTTCTTTTTTGGCTTGGTCTCCTGATCAGTAGGCTTCTCTGTGCTGATAGGCTGGCTGGGGGCTCCAGTACCAACCGTCGGCCTGTCAGGAACCATCATTGAGGCGTCCCCTGACAGGTCTGATGGGGAATGCTGGTGAGTGGGGGGGGAGGAAGAAAAATCAAACATTATTATTTAGAAACATCAAAAAATGATAGATAAGCTGCTTAAATATATTTAAATTGTTTTCACACAAACACAGGAAAACACACACATACGAAAAACAATAGATGAAGTACTTAAAATGAAAAGAAAGTAAAATAGCACCAAGTTCTGCTTTGATAAAGTTTCACTGATGGTCATGGTTACTGATTATTAAATTAGTTAACCCTTTATCACCCAAGTTACTAATTATTGGTAAGATGGCTGTAAGACGGAGCAGATCTTGTTTAACCTCCCAGTTTTGTCTTGTCTGTAGCAAAGTGTTGCTTTTATCCGAGTGTAACTTTCATATAAAACCACCTGGAGTCTGATGTTGCCTACTGTGTGTGAGATGCTACTTGTAAAGCATGTAATAAAAAGTTAAGTTAAAAATGAATAAGCCAAGTTAAGAAGTAAAAAAATATACGTTCTTGTATCAGCATTAATGTTCTGGATGGTTATTTTGTAATATAAAATGTTTTTCTTTTATTTAAGTGTTCATTATTTTCTTACAGAAGCCCTGTTTAGATATTTTTTTCCTACCACATTAGGACACGTGGCTGTTTTTGGTAACTGCATCACTCTGGTCTTGTTCAGTCCTGGATTTTTGAATTTCCAAGTATTTCATATTTAAAGGGTTAATGAAAAACGCATCTTGTGGTTTTAAAAAAAAATAAAAGTCTATTAATTTTAAATTGTGACAATACAATTCTTGACCTGCAAGTCAAATAATTTACAATAAGCAAAGAAGACTCTGAACTAAAAAAAACAAAACACTTGTTGATAAGCGATGCTGATTTAACTGACCATCACTGTAAATCCCATAAACATATATGCTACTAGTTGTATCTAATGATGAACCAAGGCTTTAAATCACCGAATGAAGTGTTTTATTTTGCCTTTTTTTACCCCACCCAGTGAAACCACAGTACCGAGCTAAAGCATCCGGTACCGGCCCATGCCTCCCTGCTTCAGCAGCAGTTGTCAGCTAATACTGATAGACTGAAAAGCAGGACCCGAATCAGTCTGGAACGGCAGCCAACAGAGCAGGGGGGGGAAAGGGATCATCTTTCAATCCATCCATGTATAAAAAGCTGCCATCTCCTCCCCATCTTTGACTCCCTGTTGCTACAGCTTCCCCCCCCCTTCCTCCAGCAGGCTAACCTTAGTAAACAAACTGGCTGACACCTCATTTTTCCTCTCTCTCCTGTAGACTAATCTCTGTGCTCCTTCTCCCTGCACCTCCTCTTTGCTCCCAAGTAAGCTTTCAGTGACAGGAAACTGGTTACCAGCTGTTGGGAGCCTCTCCAGCTGCCTCTCCTTCCCCCTCCTCCTCTTCTCTGCCTCCCTGCCTCCCTCCCGCTTTCTCTCTCTCCAGCTGCTCAGGGTCCCAGTAGCAGATGGGAAATCAGGCATCATGACACGAATAAATTATCTCCATACTTCAAAAAGGCACAGCGAGGGAGAACGTAAGTGTGTGTGTGTGTGTCGTACCACAGCCAGAGACACTATGCCTTTGAGAGTCCGTTGGTGTGCATGTGTAACACGTGCGTCGGTGTGTCTATGTGCTGTGAGCATCAGCAAGTTTCTCTGTACACACACACACACAAACACACACCGGATGGGTTTTTTCCCCTCACACAGAGGAGGAAAGAGTTGGGATGCCATCACTAAAAGTTCACTTCCATCAGAAGAATGCTAATGTACACACAACCCCAGAAATGCTGCAAGGTCACACATCACACTACCCCTGCACATACAAACACCTGCTGACACACACGTAAAGTGAGCCATTTAGACGCACAGATCGGGGGGAGGGAGGGTAAACCTAAGGAGAGAGGGATAGAGAGACAATAGCAGGAAAAAGACGAAGAGAGAGAGATGGTGAGATGCAGTGCCGGGAGATAAATCCGTCCCCCTGCCAAGCTTCTTAGGTAATCAATCATAGGTACGACAGTGGAGATGTGTGGTGTGTACACAATGGCACGCACAAACACAAACATCTCACTGCTGCGTTAGGTTGGGTGTTCTGCGACGGTTTTAACTTGTCCAACAAATGAGGTTGAAGAACTATCATCAAGAACTGGAGCTAAAGTACAAGTTCAAAAAGGAACACCAGGGAGTTTATAAGGAGGAGAAGAAGCTATAGCTTTACCATCCTTCCACTCATATGGAGTTTATTCTCCCATGATTCAAAAATAGACCTGTTTTGTGTCCTGAAAAACATCACAACAATCCCAAGTTTAGATAACACGCGGAAGTAGCATGCAGTTAAAAGATATTTTAGGCTAAAACTGTCCTGCCTGCTCCAGCTATGATGATAAAACAAACGCATCATTTGACTGTCTAATAAAGTAGAAGTTGAAAAGGTCCCCCTATTACCCAGCTGCCTGGAAATGCACTGCGGCATCAGGTGGACTTCCGCCCCAGCATGTAATAAGTTGTGTAGTAATGTCTGCTCGATGTGAAGCTTACTGGGCTGTTCAGACAAACCAGACTGCTAAAAGCTCCAACTTGATCTAAAAAAAAAAAACCTTGATTTTCCTAATTAGAAATAGCTTAAATCTGTATGTTACACAGTAAATATAATAAAATTAAAGTTATAAAAACTAGATTTGGTAGAAAGAGCGAATGAGTCGTTTCCTGTTAAAAAGTAGAATCATACTAATAGATGGGTCTGCAGTGGAGGGGAAAATGTGCTAATAATCTAAGATGAAACCAAACTTTAATATAGTACATCAGCACCTTTGACCAGAGTATTAGCTTAACTTGAGCTATATTAAATCATTTTTTCAGATACACACCATTTGGTGTGTATCAATGTTCCAAGCAGGCTGTGCTTCTGAATAAAACTCACCTATGTAGCTTAAGAGGGTCGGATCCATCACCGAATGGGTGATGTGACCCAGAGCGCCACTTCACAGCACAGGTGGCAGCATCATGAGAAAAGTCTGAATGTTTAAGAAGTCTGCTTCCTAAGTGGTCTGCTATCAGATTCCAAAACACACAGGGACACTGTACAGGGAGTTTACCATTTCATTTTGGGACGGTTGTTGCCTTACCAGTCTAGCTCCCCTAGTGGCTAAACGTTAAACAGTTTTCACTTTAAATCTTCTGCTCATCGTTAAATCATAGTTTGCTTCTGTTGTGGGCATATCCTGAAGAGAGTGTTAGACAAGATAAAAGAACCTCACTGTCCGACTTTGCACCAGCTAGCACACTTAAGGCTCTCGCTAGCGCATAACAGGGCATTAGGATATCATTTGTTAAAATTATGGGTTATGTTGACTTTCAATTTGCCAAACAGCTGCAGATTGTTTTTGAATGCATTTAACTAAATTAAAAAACACTTTATTGAGCCAAAATGGAGGTCAAATGCCTGCTTATTTGCACGTAAACATTATAAAGCTGTCTGTTCAAGGATGTCAAGTCAGAGCAATGAAAACCTGTTAGCTCGACAATGCAGTTTATGCTTCAGCTGTTGTTTAGTTGAACACATTTAGATTTAGTGTTTCCTCTACTATTACACAAAAGGGGCACAACACTTCACGGCGTCAGAGATCAGCCTGCCAGCCCTTACAGATTTACAACGCAGATTTAGGCCGAGTCATGTACGCTCCAGAGCACATGAGTTACCACCAACAACTTTTAAAAGGCAGGGAGTTAGTGATCATAGGGAGGTTTGAGGGATTCCCAAACAGCTGGACTATGAGGGCTAACTAGCCAGTTTTTTCCCTACCCACTAAACGCAGCATTGTTGCTGCATCAGAACGTAGCCGCTTCCTGTGGGGCTTGGGTCACTCAGCTATTTTGCATATTAATAGAAGATAAAACATGAAAAAAATATAATAAAAATGGGCTAAGTGAACAAAAATGCTAAAAAGAAGAGACAGGTGGAGCAGAGAAAAGCTGTAGTGTCAACAATGTCATGAAAATATGCAATATTTTCCACTCAATCAACTCTGCAGTTGAGTTGCTGTATTCTTGTTTGACAGATAATGAACCTTATGGGTAAAACAGCAAATCACTCCTTAGTAGATTTTTTTTAAATGTGTTTTATTTCCAAAAACAAAGTGGTATCAGTGGAGAAAATGTCAACCCTTTGAGGTGTGCTCTCCTAAGTAGCCACTGTAAACCTCAGCACACCATCTGACTCATGGTTTCTTTGATGTGTGATGGGCGCCACCCTTTAAAAGCGAGCATCATCATCATCATCATCAGTGCTGGTGAACGCAGCAACTGAACTTCCAAGCACAGATTAGTGGGCAGGTACTGATGACGACACAGGCGTTGCTATCCAGTGAACTGGGAGGTATAGATCGGTAATTACTACCATCGCTTAAGAAGTGGAGGAGGGGACACCCGACTGAAATCTAAAATACCCGTGATTAAGTTTGTTTCATGCCCCAAATATCCTCTAAAGACTCTTTAATCCTCAAGTACAGTGGGGACTTATAACACAACCAAGCCTGGAAGCCCTTTCAAGTGTTGCCATCCACTGCTAGTTACAAGATAAAAAGACAAGAAATAGCAGGTTACACTAATTCTGATAATCTACATTTATGAAGCAAAACAGTTTGAAGCCTAAACCTGTTTGTCTGAATGTGTCTTTATAATTTATTTAAACTAATACATCTGCTTTAGTTTTAACCAACTTTTATAAAAACTTTTTAAAGTATTGCCCTGATAGGATGACGAGCCGCTTGCTGACCTAATGAATAATAATACCCACCAGATTCCAATATATTAATAAAAGACAAATGATGTGCAGAAAGGCGATATGCAATTTCAACAAACTATACTACTACTTCACTGTTAATCCTGCTCAATACATATTAAACCTCCCAGGCATGTGATGCAAAATTCCCAGAAAAGAGAAACAAAAAATTAAATTACTTCTAGGAATTTTTGTATCCAGCTGCTTAAGTGCACCTCATGAGATTAGGTTAAACAGATCCACTGTGGGTCCATAGAGTCATGTATTCTGCTGAACACGTTGCTTTAGAAAGAGCAAACATGACATTCAGAGCAAAAACCAACAGGAAGAGGAATCCAGGTTTTCCCCGTCGGCCTTTAATTTGTTGAAACGTCCCACAAAGCTAGTAGTAAATTTCTAAATACATTTTAGACAATGGAAATCAGGACTAAAAACAATGTGCCTGTAGAAAGCGATTCCAAGAAGCTGTAGAATATCGGCGAGCTAAATGGTATAACAGCTCTGACTGTGAGATGAGTGAGAGGGGGGAGGGGCGAGACGAGCATGTTATATGTCAACCAGAGTGCTGCACGCAACATTGTGTGTGTGTGTGTGTGCGCACACACGAGTGCAAGTAGGAGAATAAAGGTCACAGCACAGCATTCTGCCGGAGCTGTGACCTTGAGATGCTGACGAAGGCCTGTGTGCGTGCACGGGTGCGTGCATGTGTAATAACCATGCTTACAGAACAGATGGAGCTTAGAGTACCAGACATGCAGTCATCATGAGTGACTGACCAGCTCGGGGTGTGTGTGTGTGGCTCTTTCTAACAAGTGCATCATGAGATGAACTCCCTTCCTGTGCCACACACTCACACACCCCCTCTTTAACTCCTCTAGTGAGGCTATCCTATTTCCCAAGGCAATTCACCATCCTATTCAGGACCAAACCATCAATGCAAGTGTGTGTGTGTGTGTGTGTGTAACATGGGCTGCGGGGGCCGGCAGCTTAAGCCGGGACGGCGTATGCAGGCGAGAAGTGGGGCTCACCAGTCAACCTGGCATCTAGGTCAGGAGTCCTGGATAAATTAAGTGTGACGGCTGAAATGTCAACTACTGAAAGCAGCAAACGCAGCCTTGGAGATGGGGAGGAACAGGCGAGGGAAGGGGAGCAGAGTGGAGAGAAAGAGGGGACTAGCTCCGTGTTTGTGTGGCCACAGGGCTTCTATTGTGCATGAATGGGTCAGTGGAGAAAGGGGGCTTTGAGCAACAAAACAAGCTAATGGAAGGCGAGGGGCACGTGACGTCGGTGACTCCAACACACAAATCTAGCTATTAGAAAATGAGAACTGCTTCCCCCACCAGCTCTCCTCTCTTTTGCCAAGGATGCTGTACTCTTTTCTTATCAGATGCATTACAACCGTGTCTTCGTGAAACATTTTCCCCCCTGGATATGAAATTTTCAGCAACAATCTATTTCACCCTTTAGCTGCGTTTGTTTCAAAATGTGGCATCTAAATCTCAGTCTATGTAAATTCTAATGCTGACAACAACCTCCCATCTGCATGTCTTCTAGAGCTTTATGAAAACTGGATCAAGTACAGATACTATAGAATGGGAGTTGCTCCGCATTAATATAAGGTTTCTGCTAGCATTTACGATTTAGAAACCAAGGAAGATCAGTACAAACTTTGAAGGAAATGTAAAAAAAAAAAAAAAAAAAAAAAAACAAAAAAAAAAAAAAAAAAAAAACACTTTTTCAGCACGTGGAAGAGGAAAAATAGCATCCTGTAGAAAAGCTGCTTTTCAGCTATAGAAGTAAAACCATGTTTATGCTAAAAAGATAAACCAACCAAGGTTAGTTTAATCTATGGAAAATATGAACCTTCAATGAGTTTAACTGAAAAAAACCCTATAAAAAACTTAAATCCCTGCAGTAAAACGACCACCACTAAGAGTCTATCAAGGCTGCTGTTTTTTGGGGGTAGATTTTTGCCATGTTATTCCTGCTCAATCTCCTGCCATGGATGCAGAATCCAGTGGTGAAACTGGACCTTTAAAGAGTTGTCTCCCTCCTTTTCCTTCAGTTTCACTGCCAATTTTCTAACCTCTTGATATCAAACTAGTCATATATTTGCTTTAATAAATCATCTATGTCTTTGCTGCACATCTCACTACACCCCTTTAGGTCAGTGATGATATCCCTGAAGGGAAGAAGGCAAACAGAGAAAGACAGACAAGTGGCGATAGAGGGAGCGGAAAGAGAGGAGACGAGGAAGAGGGGGGGGGGAACGACAGGAAGGGAGGTTTCCTCTACGGGCCGGGGGTGGGAGGGGGGGCTTAGTGGGACCAAGAGTGAGGAGAGATTATTCTGGTGGCGCCTCTGTGCGCGCGCCTGTATGCGTGTGTGTTGCACACGTGTCTCAGGATATGCAGCTCACAGGAAGCAAACGGCTGCAAGAATCCATTCCCCCCTCCCCACACACACACACACACGGAAATACAACCACACACAGGGCAGACTGCAGCACACACAAAAGACAAAATACACACACACACACACACTAAACCCCAATGATCCAGTACGCAATACACCGCTGTGTTCTCAAATGTCAGCTACACACACTTCCCTCAGACTCCAAAAACATACACACACAATTTCCCCACCCACATGAAAAATAAACATTCACATGAAAAACACCCACACACGAAAACAAATGCACATAGTCTTGATCTCTCTCACACTCGCAGCTTTGCTACCACATCAAAGCGTTTGTTTGATGGAGACTCACCTGTATGTGAGGCACTTTCTGTGGGGTAAGAGGGGGTGAGGAGAGCGGGTGGGGGGCAGGTGGCTGAGGTGCCCATGGGTGGGAGGCCTGGTTGGGAGGAGGGGGCGTGCTTTGCAGGTGGTGCGGGTGTGGGGGCAGATGTGTGTGCTGCGTCTGAGTGTTCTGGGCAGGTGGAGCTAAGCCCTGGTTAGGGGCAGGGGCTCCATGTTGACCGAGAGGCGGACCCTGGAAACCCATAGGAGTGGGCTGCAGGGGCTGCCCACCTCGGGAGGCCTGCTGCTGGGCCTGCAGCAGGCGCTGGTCACAACCCTGGCTCACTGAGGCTTCGTGAGGCCCTGGAAAGAAAGACAAAGATGAAGGATTTCCTGAAAAAAGCTGTGAGAGTGACACAGTTATCAGGTTGTGTTCCTCAGGGCTTAGTCCAAGTTTATCTCGATGATACAGTTATCTGTAGGTTAGCATCCAGACAGAACTTGGCTCATGATCTTTTGTCCTTCACTACTTTTTAAGATCTAAAACGCTCATAAATTTTACACTGTAGGCTTAAAACTGATTTTCTTGTTCTTTCTTATTAAATATGCGAGGCTGAGCATATTGTTTATCACAATATTTAAGACTTCAGAATAATTAAACCGCTGTCTACCAGATTTTTCTGTTAGTCAGTCTGACCAACAATCATCAACCCCAACTCTCAGGACTTTGTATTAGGACCACTGTTCATCCCTCTACCTTCTACATGCTCGTCTGCATGGTGATTGTATGCCTATTATTTACTAGGTCCAAACCGCCTCCTTGAATAACAGTTGGTAAAAATATTTTTGTGAAGTTTTCAAATTTGAGCACATTTTGTTTAAATATCAAAATGATTCAAAAAGTCTGGCAACGTCAGCTGATGTCCTCAGAAACCTGTTTTTGTCTTCTGCTATTATAGAACCTTGCACTCATCTCCTCCCCTCTTTTTTCCCTCCAAGTTTTGTGCACCGATTTCCAACAATCAATATGTATCTCGACTCAAACATATAAGCTTTTCTCTTGTTGCTGATATTTGTCCATAGTTGTTATTCTGTCATTTATATGCACATCTCTTCTCAAATCCTATATGCTTTGGATATTATCACATAGATTTATAAATAATCTTTTTTTTTAAAGACACACAAATTACTGCCGTAGATTTATTCATTCATAGATTGACACATTTGGTATATTTTAGTTTTTGAGGCCATCCTGAGTCACCAGCTTGCATTATTTTAGCTCTACACCCATCTTAACAGTTCAGGGGGCTGCAGTCCTCAGCCCAAACATTATGTTTTGCGTTTTGAACCAAAGGTCCATTAAGAGCAAAGTTAACCACACAGAATGACCTGAAAATTAACGATATGGCCTCGTTGAACACTTTTTAAAGGATTTCTGCATCACTTGGAAAAAACCATGAAGCAGATTCTACGTATTTATAGTTCTACCCTTGTTTTCAGTCTTACCCTGTACACATAAATAAACATCCCAATGAGTTACAAAAAACAAACAAATAAACAAAAAAAAAAAAAAACACACAATGGACATTTAAGGTTTCCATAAAGATCACAGCAAACACTTGGAGAAAATCTTAACAAGTTTGCAAGTATGTGAGATTTCTTTGAATCTCTTTAGACTTTATATTTGATCCTAAGCAACATGACTTAAGTCCCAGAAAGGCAGCTCCTTGTTGCTTTGAGCTCAGAGCAGATCAGACCCATTTTCCTGTTAAATTCAGTACCGAGTTTACCAGCATTGCTTTAACAAGGTCAGTGCAAAAAGAAAATACTACAAAACCCCAACGGTGCTACATACTTTCAACCGTACGTGTGATAAAATAAATTATACAAAAAAAACACAAGCTTTGTGTCACAACTGAACTTTCATTTACCAAATAATCAATATTCAGATATAATCAAGATCAAAAGTAAATAAATTATTCAAAAACATTATTTTGCCTCAAGTAAAGCCTTGAACCAGGTTTATCAGTAGGAGCCCCCAGACACACAGCCACTGATGTGACCAAAACAAGGGCAGCTAAACTCTAACATGAACAAAAACATCCTGCAGAAAAAACTAAATTCTCTTAAACCACACACAGAAAGTGTTATTTGGAGGTACTTTCTACATGAAACGGATGGAAAGAGAAAAACTAAATGCCACATGCTAGCTGGGCTAATGCTACCAACACTACAACGTCTATAGTTAAGAGACACTTATACGCCCCAGGCTAACTCTACTGTTTTATATCATTACCTTTTTGCAACACTTTCTACTGGTGTAAAATTGAACAAGGTTCACAGTCGGCTACAACAAAAAAAGCAAAGAGCATCAAAACAAACTGATGAAACCCCCTGCATTACCCCTCCTTTGGTTGCAAACGGAATTAGGGGCCAACATAGTTAATAGGCAAACACGTTCTAGAGGACCCAAACTGAAATCCGTAGTAACCTCCTGCTGCAGGTGATCACTGAAGAGAAAATATGCAAAATCCCCAGAAGGACACAAACTGTACAAGGCTGCTGTTGAATGCATTTGCATGGACAAGATCCTTGTTTACTTTATCAAAAATGTGCTTTGCATGCACCAGACCGATGTTTGCTTTGAAAAACAAATTATTTTAGCTAAGAATGATCCTTTTTTATCCCGCAGTAGTAAAATTATTTATATCAACTCCAAATTGACCAGAAAAATGGAAGAACACGGTGACACACGACAGATATCTGATTATTATAAAATAATGGCACGACTGAATTCAATGCAGGCACATCTATAAAGTTTATTAAATTGAAATTAAAGTGATTATCTTATCCATCATTGTGCCAAATAGGAAAGTGACACTGGAGATCTATACCTTTCTAAATGGAAGCTGAAATATTCCATAATTATAGATTTTGCCTTAATAAAGCTGCTGGTTTAAATAAAACGTTTCTGCTGTTTCGAGTGTCTAGTACTTTTCTAAGGATCATTATAAAGTTTGACATGGCATCCAAAAATGTAGACAATTTCAAATTCAGAAACATTGCTCTAAATTCAAACTAATTTAGGAGTTTGATGGCAGCTTACCTTGTGGTTGCTGGAGTCTGTTCTGCCCCATCTGTGGTCCGCGCTGAGGCCCCATGCCAGGATACATTTGCCCTGCACTAGGAGGCATGTTATGGGGCTGCTGGTGTTGTGGGTGTGCTGCAGATAGAGAGTTTTGGGGAGTTCTCTGTGCATGGGCCATAGCGCTGGGTGGTGAATGCATTGCTGTGTATCCTGCAACATCTGGAGGTCCAGCTAGTCCTGCACTAGGGGGTCTTCCCTGTGGGGGAGGAGGAGTTGGGGTTCCCAGAACCCGCATTGGGGACATAGATGAGGGGGAGGGGTAAGATCCCTGAGCTGGGGCAGTGAGGTGGGACTGGGATTGGTTTGGGGGCATGTTTGGGGGATGGTTTAGGGGATGCATAGGCTGGCCTTGCTGTCCCGCCTGCTGCTGCATTGAGGCAGAGTGGGGCTGGTGGGGTGGAACAGAGGGGTATCGCTGCCCCTGCTGCCCCGGCGCTGAGCTCGTTCCCTGGTTGAACCTTTGGCCCAGCTGCCCTGCTCCCATGGCCTGGCTGGTGTTAGTGCTGACGTTAGCATTAGCCCCCTGGCTCATACCCGGTCCCATGGAAGCGTACTGGGGCTGATAGCTAGGGTACTGGGCACCCCCGAACGGTGCCATGCCCTGTTGGTGCTGGTGGGGGTGTGGAGGTTGTCTAGAAGGGGAGTGTGGGTATCGAGGTGTGTGGCCCATGTTAGGATAGTTTTGGGGCTGCGGCTGAGGCTGGGGGTGTCTCATCTGGACGCCCCCCATCCCAACGTGTCCTAAGTAGTGAGACGGGTCCTGAGCTGGAACAGGGGCCATGCTCTGTGGAGGGTAGTGTTGGTTCATGCGAGTTGCACTGGATGTAGGTGGACCTTGCATGCCTGCATAATTGCCTTGAGACATTTGGTAGCTTCCCATCTGGTTGGGACCAGCCCCTGATGGTGCTGAAGCCTGCTGATACACAGATCTGCTCTGCTGCTGTGGGCCCCAAACTCCACCCCCACCTCCTCCACCACCCCCTCCTCCTCCTCCTCCTCCCCCCCCAGCATCCCCCTGGTACCCATGGTGAGGATTGCCAGAGTTAGCTGGGTTGCTGTGGTAGTGGGACGTCATGCCATTCATGGCCGTGTTCACGTTAGGTGACCCCTGGTTGGGACCGTTTTGGGCCATCATCCGTCCCCCAGGGGCGCCCGGCTGATCGTAGCCTGCATAAGGGCCGTGCTCATACATCTGCCCCAGTTTGGACTGCCCTGGTCCAGCCCCAGTGCCATGAAGCATCCCTTGGTGGTAAGCCCTATTTCCCTGGTGCTCATGGTTCAGAGATGGATTTGTCGGCTGGACTAGCGGGTTGGCCTGACCAGCCGCTGACTGCTGGGGAAAGCAGTCTCCCAAACTATCCAAGCCGTCCGAGAACAACCCTGCATCGTCACCAAAGAGGCTCAACATCCCTGGATCCGCCATGGCTGGGTGGTGGACCCACAGATGGGAGATGTGCTGTGAAGTGAAGAGCTAACCACTAATTTGAAGGGTTCCACTCCATTGTCCTCATTAAGGTTCCTGGAGAAACAGGTGGGGGAACAGAAACAGAAAAAAGGAGAAGTTAATGATCATAGCAATCATAGCAAAAAGCCTCTTTAAATCGTTGTTTTGAGGTGATATTTTTGGTACCAATCACAGCCCACCAAGACAAATTTGCCCATTTCTGATCCAACTATAAATGATAAATGAATTTTTAAATACTTCAGCTCCACCTTCCAACACCAGACAGAGCTTAATGTAAGCATTAACGTAGCCGTTGTTATAGATACCCTCCTGATGTGTGCTGAACATTTTAGGTATTTAACTTTGAAATTAAAATGCACATATTATCATTACTTTTATTATTTATTATTATAATAAGGAACACATCATTTTAAGCACTTGTTTTTTTATTTCTTCTAGATTATAAAGAGGTTTCAAAGACCACCAAACTTTATCCAACAGATAGCTTCAGAATTTCAAACAAGAGGAAAAGGGACAAAAAAAACAACAAAAAAACCCCACTCACTTTACATTAGTGTCCTCTGCACCCTGCCCCCAAACGCCAATTCACAACTAAACAAAAGAACTTCTTTCTTTACTAACACACACTTGGAGTCACCAAGTGTGATCCCCCCCCCCCCCCCCAATCAGTGCGTGTTAGAACAAAGGGCCGAGCAGATGCAGCTCTGTTTAAACAGCAGCAGCTGCCATCCAGCCAGGAATCAGTCAGCCAACAGGGCAGACAGACCAACCTACAGTCAGTCAGTCACTACTTAGCCTTTTCAATAACTACTCAGGCAGTGCAGGCAGATGTTTCAGGACACCAGAAGGAAACACCTGCCTGCTACCATTTAGGTCCAAACCCCCTCCTAGAAAGCAAACACATTCAGAGGACAGACTTTAACTGATGCAAAACAAGCCGTGTTAAAATTAGAAAGACCGATATGAATTTAATTGCGGTTCTACTGATTCAGCCCACGCAACGTCCCATTCTGCGTGAGCAAGATGGTAGGTGGATTGAAGCGTGCATCACCGAGTTTGAGTAGTGGAGAGCGGGACAGGGAGGAGGTGGGGGAGGTTTGCTTGTTGCTTCTTTGCCGTACAAAAACAACACCCCAGCCAACTTGTACCGCTGCATGGTTTCCCTCCCCCTTGCACCTCGTTTCTCTCTTCCTCCACAATTCTCCCCTCCCACCCACTATTTTCCCCTCAGCCACTTATGGGTTCACTACAGAGCACAGCAGGTATCAGGGACCAAACCTTCATTATTTCCCCTAACAGAGTGGGCACACATTAGCAACTTTCCCTTATCAATAAATATTATCTGGCTGAATTTGATTATGCCCTCATAAAATCTAGGGTCTTTAATTTTGTGCTGCTTCAGCCTCAACGTTATCCTGAGGCAGCAGTATTAGAGGTGCTAGCAGTAAGCTAACAGCTATGGAGACCTGTTCTATAGAGGGGGTGAAAGTATATATATTGAGACATTTGCTAAAAAGAAAAACACTGGTCATCTCTTTCCATTTCCGACATCTTTGGATGGTATGTTCTAGCTAACACTAGCTGACATGATAAAGTTCATCTTGGTCCATTACTGATCTGTGGTACTCACTAGCTTGCTACTTCGAATTCCTTTTTATTAAAGCAAAGAATAACATGAACATATGAAGAAATTATGCTTTGAATCACCTGGTTAAAACTCAAAGAGCTTAAACTTTGGACTGCACAATCTACCTTCAGTTATCTGCAATTCAAACCTTCACAAAATCTCTCATTTTCCTATGAAAAAGCAAACTGATGCTGTAGCAGAGAGGATTTAGGAGAAAGTCGGACATCCATTGGACGTCTACTCTGTCAGCTCCTTTAAAGTTTAAACAGGGACAACTATGTTCACCATATTGAACCAGACAGACGACAGAAAAAAAAGAGGATTTTACAGCGTCAGGTAAGAGCATTTACTTTTGTTGTGTAAACAGAATTAACAAGTCTTTCCCTGCATAGCTTCATAAACCCTAAACAAGCTACCAAAACAAGCCCTATTCAGTTTAATAAGCTGCAAAGCTGAAACACGACCGAGGACGTGATGCACTGATATTTGATCAGTTATTTGTCATTACTTAGAGAGCAGTACTGACCTTGAGATATTTGTTTTAATTTCAGGCACCGTACAGGTTAGACCTTAACACAGAGACTTTCAACAGATTGTCAACAGATTTCACCAAAACAGGGGGAAGGATGTTGATTTTAGGTCTTATTTTATCTTGATAGAAAATATTTCACATGTGCTCATTTTAGGCAGAGTCGGACTCAACTTTGAGATGAAGGTGCCAGCAGTAGCCCATTCTGGTTTGTTTTTTATGAAATCATGAACACCAGACATAAGTGTTTAATAAAGGTCTATTTAGACACAGGATTTGGTAGGAATATACATATCGAGTGCCAAGCATTCCTTCTCTGAACTTTATTGCTATATTTGGTTAAACTCTCAGAGGCATAAAAGCCCCACACGTCATCAGATGATGGTAGGTGAGACGCTAGAGCTCACAGTAAGTGATTGGAACAACCATGTGGAAAATGTGGGTTAATTGCAAACAAAAAACGGACATTAAAAGACTTCACACAATGCACCTGTCCACTCTATAGACTTTAGGTTTCTAGGTGCAAATCATTTTCAGTTAAAGTCAATTATCAGCTTGACCACAAATCCCTCTCTAGCCATTCATAAACCACAGGTTGAAAAGTGAGTTTTTTGTTTTTAAATCAAGCTGGCGGTCCTGGACAAACGTATGTGGCTTGAATGCCGACACAATAACGACCATAATACTAAAACAAAGGGTTCAGGGATCCTGTGGGCGGCTGAGAAAACACCACGAATCGGAGTTATTTTCTTACTATATTGTTTTAAAACATGTGGGTCTAGCTTTAAACTCTGAACCCAGAAGTCGCACAAACGCCATCACTACATAGACCCTCTATACTATCCCTGGGACTGCCTCACTTGGTGAGTCAGGGTCCGAAGAGGCTGACTCCT
>JAUZNJ010038561.1:0-11047 GCA_034780135.1 Jordanella pulchra
GCGTGGCATGGAGTCGATGAGTTTCTGGCACTGCTCAGGTGTTATGAGAGCCCAGGTTGCTCTGATAGTGGCCTTCAGCTCTTCTGCGTTTTTGGGTCTGGCATTCTGCATCTTCCTTTTCACAATACCCCACAGATTATCAATGGGGCTAATGTTTATTTACTGAAATAGATCTACTTTTTCATGGTATTCTAATTTTATGACCAGCACCTGTATACACACCTCATGATCGGATCATTTCATTTAGTCTCCATGTAAAGAGAGATTTTGAATATCCAAACAAACAAGGTTTAGATCAGATTGAATTTTTTGCGCATATTAATATAACTATTGGGTGTTAAGGATTTGTTTAGATCTCAGTCAGAGTCCAGTTCTTCTGATGATGTTCAGACACTTTCCCAAAAATCTGATAGACTTTAATCTACTATGCAAACAGGAAGGGGCAACTATTTTGATCCCTAGGTGTGGAAATGTAGAAGTCAGACCCTAAATATTTGGTTAGACACCGTTTTGATTCAAGTTGCCCAAATACAAATGTCAAAAACCTTGCGAAAGGTTGTCGTCAAAAACTTCAAAAGGCATTTTTTTTTTTCTTCCATACACCACTATTTTGTGTTTGCCTGCCACAAACAAAAGGGTTTTCTTTTATTGTAGTTTGCAGCTGTAACATTTCCAAGCTTAAAGGGCTTAAAAACTTTACAATGCACTATGAGTAGCAGCAACCTCTGCTGATGTCTCACTGCACCTTTGGCCACATCTCCAACCAGACAAGTTTGTTCTCTATTGGCTCCCAAACCCCTACAGTCACAGGTGCTGTTAGTCATAACATTTTCCCAGCATTAATAGAAGCCCCACACGTGCTGAAGCAGGTAGGGAACGCTCAGTTTGGGAGAACATCAGAACCCGCAAGCTCAGGTTTATGGAAGTCATTAGCTAAAAAACAGTGGAGGCCTTTGTTAGTCAAGTTAAACAACGGAGAACAACAGCAACAAACAAACCAAAACAGTGCACTGATGATATTTATAAGCTGAAGCTCTAATTGCTTTCAGTCAGCAATGATAAAAAGGGATCTATGGTGGAAGAGAGCAGCCATTTTTCACCTGCATTTTAAAGGATTTATCTGGGGCAGACAACTTCAAATAACATTTTCTGTGTAAGGTACATGGCAGCAGGAAAACTCGGAAATTTAACTGTGTCTGAATAAGTCAAAAGCAGGTGGGTTTAGGTTCTTAAATGTGGGTGGTTGTTCTACCCGGCTGGTGTCTTACCAAAGTAGTCAGATTTTGGCTGTGCATCCATCTCTTTCTCCAGCTGCTTGGTGAGAGCCTCTAATTTGATTTCAGCTGCAGTTGGACCCTGTTCCAGCGGCTGCGTGGGCTGAGGAGATGGTGTCTGGATGGGCTTAGGAGAAGATGGACCAAGAGGACCAGCACTGATTACTTGTACGCTGGCAGGTGTTTGGCTCCAACTTGGAGCCTGACTTTTAGCGGCACTCGGGGCTGAAGAGGTCAGCTGGGTTTTAGGCTGAGATGTTTCAGGGAGAAAGGAAGCAGCTGCAGGACCATCGCAGTTGGGAGATGACAAGTAATGATTGAGGTCAGGTTCAGCTGTGAAGCTGCTCAGAGGTGAACTGGGGGGGGCGTCTGATGCTGAGAGACCAACAGGACCTCCAGTCCAAGCCCTGTCTGACCCAGCAGGACTCTGATGGACCCCTGGTGATGGACTGACAGTAGGAGATGCTTGCAGGCGCTGGGGCTGATGGGAGGCGGTTGTCCCCGAGACACCGGGGTGAAGCTTGCTCTCTCTGGAGGGGGGGGCAGGGTGCAGAGCAGTAGGTGTACTTTCACAACTTTGTATAGCAGAGTTATGATGATGCGAGGATGGTGGCTCTAAGCGCTCCTTGTTATCATAATTACTTCCGTAGCTGTAAACCCTGCTGGTTGGAGGTTCGGGCGGAACGTACTGGTTCACCGGAACCGGGCCGGATAGGATCGGGGGCTTCGCCGCTGTTTCTCCCGGCTGTCTGTAGCTGTTGATCGGCGGTCTGTCCTTGGTGTAATGAGCGCCGCCATGGTGGCCTCCGTTCATTTTATTTACCTGGTTACTTTTTGCCATCTCCTCTTGCTGCTTCTGCATGTGAATTTTAGTCATTTTGGAGGCAAAAACCCTCCTAGTCTCTTCAAAGTCCGGGTTGTTTCCCGCATCCCTCCTCATTCGAAACAAACCATCTCTGGATGCTTCATACATGTTTAAATCTTCGATAAACTTACTCGCTTCGAGTCCTAAATCCTCGTATTTATCCATTTTTTTGTAACCGAAATGTTTGCCGCGTTAGAGTTGGGAGAAGTTAAATTTGAATCAACGAAGATTGAAAACTCCTAAAGTCTTTACAAAAAGGAAGGAGGGGAAGGAGAAAAAACAAAACGAAAACTAATTCAAATAAATCCAAACTTCTCCGTATGGTGAATCAAGTCATCCGCGGTGAGAAGTTTTCCACGCTGAATCCGTCAGTTCAGCCTCGAAGAAGCCGCCGTCTGTCTGACCGAGGAGCAGAACTGATCCAGGATCAGATCCTCTGACTGGACGGGACGACCCCCTCAGCTGCCAGCCCCCTCCCTCCTCTTCTCCTCCGGTTTCACCGTCCCAGAGGGAAACCTTCATCAACAGCTCTCCTCTGCGGTTCTAACGGTACAAATTGAAATAAATAAAAAGTTTATCAAAAACTAATGATACTTGGCTAATGTCGGTGGTTGACGGGTAGGACCTGTTGAACGGAACCATACGTGGCCACCGGTCGACAGTTAGGACACAAAGCACACAGCTGGGTTTTTAAAGGCGCAGCAGCACGACTTTCCTTTCCTCCTCTAGCAGGATTAGATGTTCAGAGTGACAAAATACTCGCAACAAATCTAATAAATGGTTGTTGTTTTTTTAAAGCTGGATAAACCTTTTTTTGAAGCTCTCAAGAACAGAAATCTCATATTTTCAAAATTGTCCATCATTGTGAATAAATCAAATATTTAAATAGGCAAAGAAACAATTTTTTGTGCGGTGGTTAAAAAAGATATAAGGACAATTGGTGATTTATAAGATTACACAATTATGTCATATAATAACTTAAAGGAAAAGCTTAACCAACAGAAAGTAGCCACTTATTTTTTTTTCCAAATTAGAGATTGCATGAAAGACAGAAAAACATTTGCCAGGTGAAAAACCCCAAAGGGTTTTAACAACTTCCAGCCTCACTTTGTAAGGTGTACAAATAGTATAATGTATTCCCATGGATCAAAAACAATACAAATAAAAGGCTCGGAACAATATGGGAAAGAGATTTAGGTTGTTTATTTAGAAGAAACGTGTTACTCAATCATTTATGATAACAGGATTTGGATCAGGGAGGCCAAAGGTAGGTCTATTGAATGCAAAACTCTCAACAGCTACTATTTCTCTTCATCTAGACTTCAGAAGATGAGTGGAACATCTAATTTAATGCTATGGAGAGAGCCAGTCTACAACCCTTAAGATGTGAAGGGAAAGATTGATTGAAAATACATTATATTAGAAAATGTGAAAAGATTAAGCAGCAGAAATGACATATTTAGAAAATAAGACAACCTTTGTTCTTAGATGTCTACTAGATGTGATTTAGAGTACAAACTGAAGTGTTTTTTGTTGTTGTTTGTTTTGTCTGGTTGTTTGTTTTAGTTAAGGTTGAGTGGTCTAAACAATAGTATAATATACCTAGCCACACATACAATAACTTTTCTTCTAATGACTCAAGCTTGGGTAATTTTAACTTTAAATTACAGAGCAACTCTAACACACACACACACACACTTATATGGTTGCTTATCATTATAACATTGCTTGACATAGATTATATAACTATGTGATGGTGGTTTTCTTTTCACTTCAGTAAAAGCTTGGATATCCAAAAGTACTTGAGTAAGGGTCTTGTATAAAAAAGTTACACATAACAACAATACTGATAGTGTAACTTCACAAATAAAAACAAAAATTTGAGTTTGTGTTAACCAACAGGCCAGTTATGAATGAGAAGTTATTCAAGCAAAACAACAGAC
Organism: Jordanella pulchra; assembly: GCA_034780135.1. Classification (NCBI taxonomy): domain Eukaryota; kingdom Metazoa; phylum Chordata; class Actinopteri; order Cyprinodontiformes; family Cyprinodontidae; genus Jordanella; species Jordanella pulchra. Next base: position 4,083 of record JAUZNJ010038561.1, read on the forward strand.
AAAAAAAATTAAACTGATTCTACAACAGTGAAATCAATATATCTGCATATCAAACAAGCACTTTTTTCGCCACTAAATTTGATTTACAAAATGTTACTCTTACTAACATTGGACATATTTAACGATTTATTGTAAAAATAAATACTTAGAAGAGATATGAATTAACAGAAGCATAAAAACCAATTCAAAGGGGAATTTAAAGTTGAATAAATTGTTCTTGTACTCGTCGTCTTCTAGAACGGGTTGCAGGGGGAGCAGTCTTAGAAGAGACGCCCAGATCTCCTCTCTATAACGTCTTCAGGGGGAACCCAGAGGCGTTCCAGGCCCAGCTGAGAGAAACAGTCCCTCCAGCGTGTCCTGGGCCTCCTCCTGGTCGACCATGACTGGAACACCACCTGAGGGAGCCGTGCAGTTCATTCCCCACAATGGTCCAGTGATCCGTCCGTCCATCCTCTGCTCCACTGTCCGTGTGAACATCACCACAAAATACTGGAACTCCTCCACTTGACGTGGAACTCTCCTCCAAAGAAAAGTGGGCAAATTCACTAAGTGCTAACTGATATAACTTTAGCTCTGTACTGTAAGGATCTGTCATTGGTCTTCTGGCAGCTGAAGTTTTGGAAAGAACCACAGTAAAGCCTGTTGTTCTTTAAAAAATCCTTTGCAAACATACATGTAAATTAAAAAATGCTAAGGTCTATGATTTATTGGCCTTCAACTGAACGATAGACCATCGTGACTGTTTGGTTGGCTAGCTGGGAACATATATACAAAATAAATCAGTTTAAAAAACGTAATGAACAAACAAGAAGAGTGGCCATAGTGGCTTTGAAAGTAGTAATAGTGGCTTTCTACAGATTTGCTTTGCAGATTGGCTGAGATCATTTCAAACTGTTGTCATTGTTTAAAGGCAAAATGTGAAACGACACATCAGTGTGGATATTTTTAGACAATTTGAGGGATACGTCTCTTAAGGGTTTTACACAAAGTTGAATTTAGATTTAGCTTTATCCTCATCAATTTTTTTTTAATAGACTTTCTTAGATGGTGATATGGTAAAAGGAATATCCACACAGAATCAAATCATCTTTCTTGGGGTCAACTTCCAGCTTAATGAGCTGCAGCATTACAGGGCCCTCCTGTGAGAATACATAGGCCACTCCAGGAACTAAACTGATGCAGTGGAGGGTGACTGAGCTGTTGTGCTGTAGGCCCCACCCTTCATTTTCTCTTCTTAAATTTCTCAAGAGGAAGGGAAGTGATTTACTTTAACCCACCAAAGATAACTCATGCTGCACAAGGCTACGACTGTGGTCTGAAGACAAAGTGAGTCACAGCTCAACACTTCCCTGTTCAAAGTTGTCATGGAAACTGCAGAGCTGACAAAAAATGTTAAATGGTATGGTGGAGGCCGACGGTGACGAAATTAACAGAGGAAATGTATCGCTGCAGCTTAAATCTAATTTAGTGAGAAACTTAAGAGGAAATATTATTTTCCAGCTGGACCCATGGTCTGGGATTTTCTGGCATTTCCCTCCTCCAAAAAGAAAAACAAAACATAGATGTATTATTTTATCAGCTGCTTAAATAATGCAAAGTATATCAGAAGCTATTTTAAAGCGTGGACCTTTATTTTTATTTAACTAAATCATACAGAGCACTTAAAAGAAAATACATAGTTGAGATCAGCGTGATAAAAAGAAATAAAAAAACTTCTATCGTGACCTTTCGTTTTTTCTGCTGCCACAGCATCTGGCTCAGTTTAAATGTGTATATTGAACATAGAGAAGAGCAAAAACAAGTTTGGCTCAGGTTCTCTTATTCCTGGCCTTTCTTAATGTTATTCTGTCCGTCCTGAAAGCGTTTTCCTGTCACCTGATGGTCGGTGATAAATCACAGAAATATGGAAAGAGGCTAAAGGAATCAGCAAGGCTCATTCTGGGTTTCTCTCACTCTCTGTTTAAGCAAGTAGTTTCTCTGTTAACCCAGATGACACAGCGGCTTATTTTGATCTGACGCTATTGTTACAAAGCTGACATCAGAAAATTCTTATGTGGGTTGCAAATTTTTCCACGTACACCTACAGAAAAATCTTGCGGACAGTGAAATGCTGTGAAGGACAAGCGCTTGTTCATATCAGATGACTGCTTACTCACACAGGCTCTATAAAGATAGGCCGGTGGGTGGGTACACAGATAGATTTCAGTGCCTCTGGCTTGTGAGCTCTTTGAATGCAATGCTAATGGCTACGTGAAGGAGCCCCACTGCCACAGAGCTAATGAACGGGTGTCACTGGTTATGTGGCACTGAGCAGCAGTGAATAATCAAGATGTTCACATCCAGATTGACATTAGATAAATCCCACCAACACATTGATGGCAACAGGGTTCATCAGGCTGAACATAGCAGGGCTTCTTAAAAACTCCAAAAAAAACAGTTTACATACAGCTTCGTCTGACACTAACCTTTTCTTTTTGATCATTTAACTCAAATTAGTGCAGAAGTACAAAGTCAGAGGAGAATAATGCATTACATCATAATACTGTAAGGGTGTTCAAGAGCTACTATCCTGCAACTTTTTTATGCACGCCTTTGTAACACACCTGAATCAAATGAGTGACTCCTTACCGTACCTCTGCTGAACGAAATGAGGGGACTGAGCCTTTAGACTCAGGTTTGTTGGAGATGTGACTAAAAGTTACAGGATGGAAGCTCTTGAGGACTGGACTTGAGCACCTCTGTAAGACTGTGAATGAAAAACAAAAGCGAGTCTTCATCTGTAGTCGGCCTTCTTTTCTTTAAAATCCATAATTAAATGTAGTTACAGGTAATCAGCAAACAGAAGCCTTTGTTTGTAATTTCATCAGAAAGCTCCAGCTGTTGGTTTGTTGGAGAACATTATTGAACAAATGGTATCAAGACACAAAGGAAACGTTGTGGAGAAGTTTTAAAAAAGTTCAAATTGCACTAGAATTTACCAAACACTCCTCCATCCAACATCTAAGACTATAGATCAACCAATAACCCACCAAAAATGAAAGTATGGGCAGGGAAAGCATTAATCTGAAAAGCACAAAAAGGCCCATGGGAACTCTAAAAGGAGTAGAGATCCAGGGATCAAGTTCTTTAAAATGACAACCTTTGGCTGTCCACATCTGTAATCTAGTATTTTTTAAAGTGCATCGAGGAACAAAGGTATAGTTTAGAGAGAGCGTTAATGAATCACTAAGTGGAGATTGCTGGAAGCCCTGTAGAGAACCAAACATGGAGGAAAGCGCTTAAAGGTAGAATAATCTAGGAAGGAAACCTGTTCCAAAGCTATGATAGAAATATTTTTAAAGTAAAAACCTAAATCCAGTGTAAAATCGAAAGCCAGGTCCGACTAATCTTGAGCTAAAGTACAAAGGAGAGTGGACAAACATGTCAGTCTCTACATATGGGAAGCTGGTGTTCACAGACCGCTAAAGATTTGACACTTACTTACGCTTAAAAATATATTTTTAAGTATATTTCCTTCCAGTGAGTTGGATTTGGCCAATAATCTAGAGTTAAACCTAACCATGCTTGAGTGATTAGAGGAGAAGTTGGTCTAAGTCCAGCAGAAAGCACAATAAATACATCAAACTGTCTGTAAACAGCAAAAGTAACAGACATTTAAAAGGACCACTCTATGGTGTCTAGGATGGGTTTTACTAGGAGGCCCAAACAAACACTAAGAAACATTTAAGCTGCAGGACTTGGCTGAACGGCAGACCAGACCGGGATTCATGAAGTGGTGAAGGTTTAACAGGAGAGATAAAAGCATGGAGGAGGTCTTAGTGTGACACTTTGGTTCAGGGTGGATCAACAGGCTGCGGAAAAAAACCCAGAGAAACTCAGAATAAAGAAAGTTGTTGAATCTTTAATTAAAAACTGCAAAATATAAATTACATTTTTGGCGTTATTTACAGTGAGATTATAACAGACCAACACATGTTCTTTCTCACATGACATCCAAACATCAACAGCATTTTCCTGTCGGTGTGTACAGCAGAGAGGCGCCGCCCGCCAGGTGTTACACGCAGACGGGGTAAGAGCCTCGCATCACTCATCAACCAGGAAGTTGATGAGGGCAGTCCTGGGTGAGAGGATGGCTCTCTTGATGCTGCGTTCGCTCAGAAGCTTCTGTCCAATGGGGCTCTCCAGAACCAGCTGCTGGACCCGGCTGGAGTCTTTGGACACCTGCAGAGGGATCGTCACTGTACCGCACGGCTTGTTGTTTATCTGAGGGCAGGAAACGGGAGGAGATGAGAGAATGTTCCAGTTCTTCCTCTGAAAGCTTTCCCCATCATCTGGCAAACATTCATCCACATGAATCTGAATCCTTTCTTAGAAAAAAGAAGAAGGAAAAAAAAAACCTTAAAATAAGCCACTCCATCTCTGCGTCCGCATATACAGCACACCCTCTCTAACACATAGTTAGTGGTAGGTATTGGAAGGCCACTTGCTGGTGTGTTTAGAGGCGAGTGTATGCGTCCACCCGGTGAATGTAATCACGTCTGTGGAAGTACTTACAAATTAATGGTGTGTGGGTGTGTGTGTGTCGGAGGCCTCTTAAGTTCAGTCCGGGCTTCTATTCTCTCCAAGGTTTGTCTCATGAACGCAGGACGTGATTAGTAGAAAGAGCGAGTGAGGAAGCCGAGTCCAAAGGGAAACCGAGCACTTAATCCTCGATGACTGGGAGTTCAAATGTGTGCACTTGCTCTAAATTTGGAGGAAAACGTTTTCTTTTCTTTTCATCCCTGCCTTTTACATCTCTTTCAGAGATGCAAAGACTTGGAATTTATATTATAGTAGAGCTTAGTCTATCCATTTAATAAATACCAATTAAATATCACTATTTGTCAGAAATGATTTTAAATGCTTTATATTATATGATATTCATGATTTCTATCTTTTATTGGTGGTGCAGTGGGCTTCAAGTCAGGTTAAAGGCAAAAGTTAAAAGGATAAGAAGAAAGAAAACTCAGAGACCATTGGTTGGTGTAATCTGGACAATGGATCCTCAACCTCTGGCTGCAGAATCACACACCCTTACAGCTCTCATAGCTGGCTTTTTACGTATTATTTTCATAGATTTTTCATAAAAAACCTTTCATAAAGTAACCAGTCAATAACAGGCTAGTCAAGTTCAAAGATGTCACAGGTCTCAGTTCACCTCTTTTTAACACTAAACTGCTTTCAGTTTAGGACAGATCAACCTTCCACAGGATCGATATTTATTAGATCATAAGAAACTTTATCAGCTACAGTCTGCCAGAAAGGAAAACAAACAGCTGCCATTTTAGAAAAAACGAGAGCATTGAAAGATGCCCGAGAAAACACATTTTAAAAGAAAGAACCTAAACTGATAATCAAACGCGATTTCTCAAGAGCTTATGGCTGGAAAATCTACATACTAAGATGACACATCTCTATGGCCTAGTTTCAGACATTGGCTTATGTTCTCTTTGGTTTTCTAAACAATTTGATATTTAGATATCGTATATCAGCTTTGAATAGTTATATTTATGGCTATGAAAAATGTATTTTAACTTTGATAGTCAATATTTTTCATATAGAAGCAATCGAACAACGAAAAAAAAAAAAAAGAGAAAAGGCAGCCAGAGTAAAAAGAAGAACTTTTCGAGAAAGCCCGAAGAGCTATTTTTATCTTTGCATGTGACTGTACAGGCCAAATTACTCTGAGTGATAACAGAGGTTTAAAAACAGCTTGCTTTCATCTCTTGGACCAATTTGTTAATTCATGCCGAGTCTCATTGCTTTAGTGGTTCATTTACCTTTTCCTAAGAGGGCTTAAACTTAAACCTGCTTTTAATCTAACCACAAAACATGCCTGAAAGATTTACTCCACGTGGACATCCTTTTTAAGCCTCATAGGGAAGGCACACCCTCATGATGTGACAGATTTAGGTCCCCACAACATAAGTAATAACTAGTCCACACACTCTCCCACACAAACACACACACACTGTAATTCCATGACATTTGCTGCTAAAGCAAAGACTTTCGCTGTTTTTTGAGCACATAGTCAAACCAAGAAAAGAACTTCAGAGAGGAAATACCAGTGAGGAATAACACTGCCATTCTTCAACAGACTTAATTAGGACCAACACATACCTAGCTTAAACTGCACCACATGCTTTGCTGGCACATAAACTGACACACAGGTATTTGCATGAATGTAGCCATGTGCACACAAAGGCTAATTATAGACTCTGCTGAAAATTACAGAGTTTAAATAAATGTAATCATGAGCTAAAAAGATGGAGTGTTTGAGTGGAAAATGAGTAAGGTATTGATGTTCAAGGAAAAGCTTTGTTTATGGCAGAAATTACAGGAAATATTTGAGTTTTATTTATTTTCAAACAACTAATTTTTTACTCTGATGGCAATAAATCAAAAGGTTTTTTTTTTCTTTATTTGTCCAAAAAAGAATATATATATGAAACGTATATAATTTGTCAGCTTGGTTTTTGCAATGATGATGAATCCTACGGGATTAATTTAAATGTCCAAAATAAAACAAATACATTTCAAAATAAGAGACTCAGTCTAACATATGACATTCTTAGTGCTTATACACCAGTGATCAAAACGGTAAGAAGTTGGACTTTTGAAATAAAGTTCACAGATACTTTTCAAAACAAACAAAACCAACAACATGGGATGCTAAATTATAAGACAAACTATATAAACAATGGAAAATGTATAATGTAGGCCTTTCATAATAAAGCTTAACAACACTTGATAAGTTGTCATAGATTACAGAAGGTTGCCATTTTTTAAAAGGAACTTCATCTGTCAGCAAAATTACATAATGTTGGCATTTTACAACAAAGCTTGCTTATATCTTCATCCAAGCCTTCAACTTGTATGTTAGATCCAGTTCCAACAAAGTTATTTAAGGAAGTATTCCCTCTGAT
>JAUZNJ010038562.1:0-11047 GCA_034780135.1 Jordanella pulchra
ATGTATGTATGTATGTATGTATGTATGTATGTATGTATGTATGTATGTATGTATGTATGTATGTATGTATGTTTGTATGTATGTATGTACATAGATAAACACATTCATTCTGTGCATTATATGTAAATTAGTTTGTTTGTTTAACTATATTTTTTGCTCAAAAATATAAAAGCTTTTCTCATAGATTTTTTTTCCTCTTCAGCCCCTGAGAAAAAGAGCTGTGACTAAAAGTGCTGCCTGATCTTCGAGTCAATCCATCATGTCTTCTCCCCTACCTCTTCATTTCTGCTCCCTGCCCCTCTGCATCATCCTTTATCTCTTCATGGCAGAGATCATCACAGGCCAACTGGATATCCATAGAGTGATAGTACAGCTAGTTTGGGCAGTGTGTGTGTAGGAGAAAGGGAATGAGTGAAAGCTCCTGCAGACCAGATCCATCAACAGCTCAAATGGGTTTGACCCCTCCAGGTTAACCGTGAACATTAATACAAGAGATTTCCTCCTCTGCCTCCTTACTTTCCGCACAACCTCATGTGGGGGGAGACCTCTGAGTTAGCACAGACACACTAGTTAAAATCTTCTATCTGATCAAGGACTTTATACTGCTTTCTATGGCCTAACTCTGACCTTAACCCTAAACCCAAACTAAAATCAATTCCTAAACATAAAAAAAAAAGATTCTTTAATGTGTCCTATAAGGAGTCCTTGTAATGCAGTGCATGTTGACAACAATTGTCCTGACACTTACAAATGATGGGTCCCTACCTCCACCACCACCATCCCGTGACACACAAACACACACACACACACGTGGCCATTCTCAGGAAGAAATAGAGGTAGATCAAACGTCCTTCTGACAGCGGGCTGAAAAATGGTGTCAATGGTCACGTATGTTCCACTGCGGAGATCTACAGTCAGTGTCTCCCCGTTGTTGTTATTCTAATCACTCAACAGTGATGTTCCACTCCTTCCTATGCTCTGAAAATGGACCCAGCAGCTAAGAAAGCAGCCATTGCTCACAAGCCTTTCTCTCCTATGTTTCAATATCATTTCAATAATATTAAAGTTCCACTTATTATCAGAGGTTTTTCTCTACTTTGGCAAAGACACATTCATGAACAATGAACCTAGGTAAGCTGTCAGATTTAGGATCCTCTTTTATTTTCTCCAGAAAAGAAAACTATGTCAACAAAATTAAAGGAAGTGATGTTGAAAGTTTAACCAAAAGCTGAAACACGCAAAGGTTCCAAAATATGTCAAGGACTTGCTGATCATGACCGGTCGGGCTTTTTGAATAAAGTTATTAGTTACAATGTAATGATAAACTCAAAAAAAAAACAAGAAAAGAATAAAATAGTTGTTGAAAAGAAAGGGTTAAAAAAACAATAGAAGAACACCCATTTTTTTTGGTCTTAAAAAAAAAAAACAGAAAAGAGCTTTAAGGTTATCAGGTCAGAATTCTGCCAAAAGAGCTCACGCATAATGTAAACTCATACAAGCTGTTTTACTTAAAACATACTCTCAACACACATTTTGAGTGTTTTATCCATACAAAACTAATACCATGAGGCCCCCCAGCCTATCACAAACATATGTTTGTCTTCATTACTTATAGGGACAATTCACTGATTTCACTTCATTTTAATATGGCCTAACCCACACCCTTACCCTACCCTAACGATTGCCAACACATGCCTTACCCTAACCTAAACTTAATTCACAACTTGGTCCTACACCTAACCCCAGCTCAAAGAAGATAACTATACCATATGGGGATCAGTTGAATGTCCCCATATGTACACTGAAGGATATTTGTCCCCATGTTGTAGTAAAACAACTAGAAGTCCACTTATGCTATTGGCTTGTTTGGTTTTCATGCCCCTGTGGCTTTTATACTACTGGCTTGTGGCTCTGTTTCTGTTCACTCATGTCAACTTTTGTCACATACAGAGTTGTAACCAAAGCTGTTGAATGGGAGAGTTCTGACAACTACATTGGTTACAATTGGCAACATCTCCAAGATCAACAGCGACACACGGAACTTCAGCACTTGGAGGAAAGTTAGCCATTCATGCTAGCCTTTTTTTTCATAGCATCCACAGTAGAGTCTTTCTCCAGTTTGAAAGGAGAAGAAAAGACTTGGCTGACAAAACAGGTGTGGCGAGGTACACAACAGATGGCCCAGGCAGGATTTTATCTCCAGATTCCCCAGTGAAAGTCACACGGACTGACCAGTCAGCTAAAGGGATATCCCCTCAGCCAAGTAGCTAAGGCACATGATCAGTCAGATGTATAGTGACAACACCCCACACTGTCACACAGGGGAACAAGAAAGCATGGCCTTAAGGCTGTCAAAGGACTGTTGGCAATCATCAGTCCACACAAAAGTCCCCCGAGGGCTAAAGAGAACCAACAATGAGAGAGCTACCTTAGAGATGTTCCTACAAAAACCATTAAAAAACCTGACCATTCAACAAAAGCGTTTCAGTTCTCTTCCACCCGTACGGACAGGGAATGCTACAATGGCTGAGACTGTAGCATCTGCAGGAGACACACAACCCCCACCTACCTGCTGAGAAAGGTAGAGATTGGTGTTTTACCAAACTTGCGCCTGGCAAGGTCAAGGGTCAAGGATGCAGATGACCAACGAACAAACACGCATTTTTAAGTTTCCATGGTCAGACCAAGTGTCAGAATTCACAACAATGTCATCCAAGTATGCTCTGCAGTTCGGAAGATCTCCAAGGATTTTGTTTATTTGAGCGTTTGGAAAGTAGCAGAGGCATTACACATCACAAATGGCATTGTGGTGTATTAAAGGAAATGGTAAGGCAGAAGCTGAAACATTTAAGGCTTTCGCAGTTAACCGAACCTGCCACTAACCTTTCAAAATATCAACCATGCTGACATAGGTTGAGGGGCATATGTCATCAATGCAGTCGTCTATCAACCGTAAGGAATAGGCATCTGGTACAGTCAGGATTAATTTTTCAGAAGTTAGTGCAGAACCTCGGACTGCTATCTGGTTTCATCTCCAATAAACAAGGGGAACTCCAAGGGCTTTCACTTTGAAGTGCACAGCCATATTCAAGGAGATATGCAGCCTCCTTTCTCAAAATCTCTTGCTTTGCTTGATTAGCATTGTGCGCAAACTGTTTGATTGCATGTGTTTTAGTCAGCAAGATGTCATGGCAAACAATGGCTGTCTGTGATGGAATATCACTAAAAGGTTCAGGGAAGGCTGAAAGAAGTGTTTGACTGTCATCTCTATGTTTGACTGAATGATGTGACAAGTCCTGGGTCAGATCTAGTAAGATTTGAATTTTTTTAACTATAACTACTTGGGGTGGTATTGCACCCAAACCCAACACTTCCTGACTGACTACTGTTACCAATACACCACAGGAGTAGGGGAGGTCACGTTACTGCATTCCCTAGGAAAATAACGCTTTATCAAGTTCACATGACATGTTTGAATTTTCTCTCTCTTTTTGGTCTTACTAAATTGTCGGTCCACAACAAGTGGAAAAGAGAACTTAGTGGTCATCACAGAACCAGATATGGGGAAAAGCAGCAAGACCTGATCACCTGGTTGAAAAGACGGAGCAACCACTTTCCTGTCATAGCATTGCTTCATCTTTACCAGAGAGTTGGCAAGAGTCTTGCACTTTGGAATGGTAGCAAGTGAAAACTGAGCCACTCCCAAATTAGTTCTCATCAGGCAGTTGAAGGGGCAAAAAATAAAGGCCACAGGAGAAAGTAAACTGCATGTATTGGTTACTTTTTAGGAAATCTCCCCTCTTGAGACAGTAGCACTTTCTTTCTATTTGCATCTAGCACTATTTGCACCTTCAGGCTAATAACTGTTCTCTTTAAGATTAGCATTCTGAATTCATATCCGACAGTAATATCTGTCATCAACTGACAATCTCATAAACACAGCATGCTGGTAAATAAAATATTTCCTCAGTTTACAGTAACGCTAACATTAGCTTATTGCATACGAAGTTCCTCATTTTACATTAACCACAATTTTAAAACACTCGGCTACTGCTCTCAAAACATTTTCACAACTATGTTAAACTAAGTTATCTAATGATGTCTTCACTTAGCTATTTTTTACTATTTAAGAGAACATCTATTAGCCTAACGATGCTTTGCTATCGTTATTAGCCACCAACAAGGCAAAAACTGTACTGTCTACTGAAGATTTCAGTCTTTTTTTAGGGTCCCATCATTTTTGTCCAGACCTGTTTCAATTTTTTCGCTTTTGTCAGATACAACTTATTTCTGTGGCCGGTGTGGGTTTTTCTTTAATCAAATGAGGTGTCCAGAGCTTACCCATTCACGGCAATTCCAGTTTTCCAGTTTAAACTACTACAGAAACTGGATTTTATTTCTCTAATCCTTCCAGTTTTTTTAAGCTTCAGAAAAAGTTATGGCGTATAAATGTTTTGTAACTCGTTAAGTGGTCCTTTTTTCACCCATAGGATGTATGTGGTGCTTCATACCATCACAATAACGCTACTGTCAGCCGTTACAGTAGTTTTTGAAGGGCAGACTAAACCCTCTCAAAGGTTAAGGAACAACAGCTGATTCAATTTATGCTTTTTTAAACTTTTCAAAATTGTTTTGGGGGATTTTGATGTGGCAGAACAGAAACAATGTTGGAACAGGGTCTTAGTTTGTTGTTTCTCTACTAGTCATTTTCCAATTCTGATGTTGTTTTTTTCTAGGATTCCTCAAACTGTTTTTATATCCTTTACCTATTACAGTAATTGTGAGAAATAAGCCATTTTTACCTTTTTTGTGCTTTATTTCAAAGCTGGTTAATCTTTTTACTCTGTCTGTTTTACAAGGAAATATTACACTACACACAACATTACCAGTTATTAAATATTTATAAAGTAGAGCATTTGTATGTACATACATTTTATACAGAAATTCAAAGTCAAATAAATCCAAATATAACATGTTGGGCAGTTGCTCAGATTTTAAAATGATAATCCATGTACTTTGTTTATCTTTCTGTTCTCTTTAAGGTCATGTCCTCTTGTAGTCAAAGCTCTTCAGAATCTGCAAGTGCCTAATAGCCCCAAGGAATCAGGGTAAAAGCATCCAAAAATGCCTTTCAGTGTGTCCCTTAGTCCCAGTGTGGGGAGGAAGTGGTCCGCAGCAGGCCCGAGGGGGGGAGCTTTACAAGAGGCCTATTAGAGGCCTATGGCAGGATGCCTCACAAATCCAATTAGGAAGTGCAGGACCTGGATCTGGACTTCTACTGCAAGCTGTCAGTCATGAAGGGAAAAGGGGTGTTCAGTTACCAGAAATGGTAGATCTGAACTTAATGTGCATCTTTAACAGTTGTTGTTTTTATGAAAGAATTTGAGAATATTTATGTATTTTCTACAGTGTCCATGTTAATGCTCTGATTGTAGACGTCCACAAAATGGCAATGTTTTAATATGATCACTGTGGGAAAACTGCTGGCCAGGTCCCTAGGTGCATGAAGTTTAATTCCATTTTAACCAATGAAAACTCTAGTTGTCCATTGCTTAATCATGAAGTCATCTCCCTGCAGTACATCGTAGAAAACCCATTGTCATGTTTATATTTTTTATCAGTGATTGTTGGAGTTTAATGCAGCAGCTGCTTTTTATACACAATGTATTTGTTACCAAACATTTTTTTGTATGCATTGGTTGAAACTTTTCTAAATTTCAATCTGATGTTCACAGTGCTTTGCAAACATTTTTCTCGCCATTGAAATTTTCCGTATAATTGTCAAATCTCAGCCACAGGTTCTGTGATTTATGTGACAGACCAACAAAAATGAGTAGAAAACGATGGAGAGTAGTAAGAATGCAATGTATTATTAATAAGATTTTCTTGAAGATAATAATGTGAAAGTGTGGTGCACCCTTTTCTAGTTAATTCATTTAAGAGTCATCTTTTACAAATACAGCAGCAAGCAGCGGTCTTAAACAGGGGTCTGCACACAGGAAAATCAATTTTCCTATGATATTTTCTGGCACATAAACCATAACTGGTCGATTGGACCAATTTCTTACCTCTAAATTTTTACATTAAAGGGATCTACAACTAGTTGAAAATGTTGGCCTAAACATTTTTTAATTCTCCTATTATCTGAAAAAAATTAATTTATGATATGTCAAGAATCATAATTACTTCAATAATTATATATCCTTTGTTATATTTGTCACTCATGGGTCTCCATTTTTTCACCTGTGCCTTGCATCCTAGGTTGATGATGCCGTTAAGTCCTACTGGACTGAAACCTGTTATCTTTTTTATGCATGTTTTTAATTTTATGTGCTTTTTCTCTGCTTTTATTTTTCTTCTATTCTATTGTCTATTTCATGAAAAGCACTTTGATTTGTCCATGTACTGAATTGTGCTATACAAATAAACTTGCCTTGCCTTGCCTTGCCTTGCCTTGCCTTGCACAGTAAACACAGGAGAGCTAAAATGAACAGAGATGGTTTTTTTATTGTATTGTGTTTGGTGTAAATTTAGACAAATCCAAACTGCATTGCTGTCGCAAAGGTTTCATGAGTTGATCTACACGAGATATCTACTGTATTGAGAAAAACAAGTGTGATCTGCAGTTTGCTGTGTTGGTTAGAGCTAACACCTTTAGCAGAAGCTAAATCAAACTGAAATGAAAAATGACTCTTTAAAGTGACATTTGCTACATTTCCGTCACAAATTTGTGCAAATATAACACAAATTCCAAAAATGCTGAGTGTCGCCATTGACTTATTTCCATTAAATTTGAACTGCAATAAAAAAATTGTATGTGAATACATTTGTTTACTGCTCTAGTGGCCAGCATCATCCTCCAAATACTTCCAGTCTTCTTTGTTTTTTACAAGGCAGTAAGGTCTAGTTAGAGAGTGAAGACTCCAATGATGTGGAAACAGGGTTTCCACTGCAGTTTTTGCACAATATATGATTTTCCATATGATAGAAAAAAAAACTACCTAATTGAAGCATTAAAAACTTTTTATTGACTTTGTATAGTTTTTTCCCAAATAAACTATACCCTTTTAGCAATTTTATTTTAGGATTTAATAGCTAATTGAAACGCAACTAGTAAAGCATCTTTCAGTACTTGAAGCACATCACTCTAATATATCTGAGAAAATGTTTTGATCCCGATGCTAACCTTAAACATCCTCAGTTAGAAACTGGAGCTCTTTGTAGCATAGCTCTCCATCTGAGTTAGCATCAGCAGCCCTCCCCTCTTCCTCTCTTTGGTCTTCCTCATCTTCATACTGTTTGAGATTTCTACATTCTCATACATTTCAACAGGTTCCAGTTCAAACTTAAAAAAAGATTTAATGTAACTGTTGGCTGAAGTCCTGAAGGCAGTGCTACAGGACCTTGCATACATAATTTACCCAGAAAGCATTGCAGCATAAACAACATGGAAACGTGACAATATTTTATTTGAATTTATGAAATTCAAAATGCTACATTTATGTTTATTTCTTATATTTACTTTAAAGATTATTTCTCAAATTAAGTTGATACAATTAATCGTGGATCCCTTTAACAATGATTTGAAGTATGGTTTTTACTTTGCACTTGTAGCTTCAATCACACTGAAATGATTTCTGTTAGGTATTTCTAAATTGTCTTCAGTGTGACTGTGTGGGTGAGTCTTTGTGTGTGTTGCCCCAGAACTGATAACTTTGGTTAAAAATTTGGCAACGTGTCTATTGGAGAAGTGTGTTACAACCAGCTTAGTACATCTACAAAATGAACTTTGAGCACATTTTTTATCTCAAGCGAGCTGAAACTGCTAGGATTGGATACTTTCACATCTTTCCACACATTTTCATTGTATTCAGGTCAATTTGGTCATCTAGAGAAGAAGAGAAAAGAATAGGCTTCACTGATATTTTAAACGATACATCAAAATCATTTTTTTTGGTAGGTTTGCCACACTCCTTTGATTTTTGTTGATGGATTGAAGCTTTGTGAGACATCCAAAGTTTGGTTTCCTGCGTTTTTTTAACCTAGCCCTGCTTTTAATTCTCCATATCTTTACTCGGTACAACCTTTTACCGTTTAAATTAAACTAAGGAAAAAACAGTTTAAACAATATGTTTCTTTGACCCAACTTTTCTTTCAATCTTCCGCCTCTGTCCTCCTGGAACATCAGCCTTGCACTCTGCCTGCCATGGATTTCTAATCGGAGTAGACCGATGGAGACACATGGATCCTGCTGCTCACAGAACTGCCTCTGGACTCCTGAAGCAGGATTACTTTCTTTTTTTAATGGACTAGCTCATCAAAGTGAACCACTCTCTCTGTTCCCTCAGTCTCTCTACGAGCTTCACAATGTTCTGGGTGCAGATAAAAACTCCCCAGCTGCTCTCTGAGTGAGCTTTATAGAGTGAATTTACTTCTAAAGGACTGTAGCTTTCACTTGAACTTGTTAAATACAGATTAACTAAAAACTGACAACCAGACTGATCTGTTCAAGCAAAGTGTCCAGCTCTACTTAAAAAGGGATTTTTTTTAACCATTTTAGAAATGGTAATTATTAGATTATTCTAAATCTTTTAGTTTGGAAACAGCAATAAAAGATTCATCTGTTTGAAGATTCTTTTAACGGTTTCTTTTTAAAGTGTCAACAATCGTTCTCTGTGTTCAGCACAGAGAAATACATGGAGAGCTGAGCGTCATTAGTCAATACGGTATGGGGTATGTTATTGGTATTTGTGGACGTCATGAATTAAAATGTTGTTGCTGATTTTTTCCCCTTGAAAAAGCAAACAATTTTGGAATGATGTGTTTATTAACACTTCCACAAATGGATAAAAACAAATAAACAGTTCCAGAAACTGCCTGCATGGCCTGCACTCTGGGACACAGATCAAAGGCAGACAATAGAGACTAAGAGCTTTGCTACAAAGCAAACAGACATGTTAGTAGGTCAAGTCAGTTTGTTTTTTACTCTCAATCCGGACCTTGGAGTGAAACAGGAGCATGCAGGAGAATTTGGGAAGTTTTTTAGTCCAGGAACCCCTTTCTTTGGGGATCTTAAAGCATCTGTGCTGTGCACCAATTCCTAGGGGGACCTTCGGTTTTTATAGCCTCCTTTCGTCCTTCTTTATGTCTCAGTCACGAGGAAGTGGAGACTTCCTTGCCTCCATCATAGTGGCTCTCGATTGTTAGAGGTCAAGAAATGTTGGTTCTGATCCTAGGAAGGACAACTCAGACAGGCACAGGACATTAATGGGAATATCTAGTTGACTTATATCGTTCCTGGCTAAAGTACTCATGCCTGTTGAATTTTTTCCACATTCTGTCACAATATGCCCACAAAACTTGATTGGATTTTTGTGTGACAGACCGACACCAAATCTTCCAAAGAGGAAAACTCATTAACAAAACCCGTCTAAACTAGTAAATCCCATCTGTTTGAACTTAGTATAAATCCAGCTGCTCATTAAAGATCTCATGAAGAACGAGAACTAAAGGTGTGGAGACACTTAAAGCACTATTATGAAACATCAAAAAGAAGCTTTGCGTATCTCACAGAGCACCATCTGAAAAATAGAGGCACAACTAGAACCATATCAAGACATCAATGCGGGTCATTAATGAAAGAAACAGCCAGAAGAGTAACTTTGGAGGAGCTGCAGAGATCAGCAGCTCCGGTGAGAGAACCAGTCTTTACAATCTGAATTTGTTTTTTTATGGTAGAGTAGGGAGAGAGGAAAACTTTTAGAAGTCCTGTCTGTGAAGAAATATGTAGAAGCTGTGGTGAGATGAAACTGAAAGTGGTGGAAAACTAACACTGTGTATCTACCTGAAAACTAAATAACAGGTAGCATCTGCAACGGGGAGACAGTGTGTTGAGGTGGAAAAATATTAAAAACTGCCACAGGCAGAAAATCACATTAGGTTGGAGTGGAGCCACAGACATTAGCTTATTATTTTTGACATATTATTGAAATAAATATTGTAACTTTAAGCACTTTGGCTTCAAATCCATATTTTAGACCTCCCCCTCGTTCTCTGTCAGGCTGGTTGCCTATGAGCCCAGTGTTTTAATTCCATCAGACACATGAGAAACTTTTACAATTAAAAGAATACACAGCAGCGTCTCTTTAAACTGTTTTTCCTCTGATCGTAATCCCAAATTTTTAGATGAAAAGTTACGTTTTCTAGAAGGACAGATAGTCTTTAGTAAGTCTAAAGTTTTTAAAACCTTCAGAAAAAAACGACATAGTTATTCGAAAATAGCAAAAGCTGTTCACATATCATGCATCCCTAAAAATGAAAACCTCATTTTCATTTTTGTTGCTGTTTTAAATGGTTTAATATTGAGTATTTACTATTATACTGTAGGAAAATCCAATAATCCTAGTTTTCAGCAGGCAGGGAGATGAACACCCAGAATGTCTGTGGATCAGGCAGCATCTCTTTTAAGAGAGCGGATCGATTTATTGAAAATCATGAATTAATCTC
The DNA here is from genome assembly GCA_034780135.1 of Jordanella pulchra. Taxonomy (NCBI): domain Eukaryota; kingdom Metazoa; phylum Chordata; class Actinopteri; order Cyprinodontiformes; family Cyprinodontidae; genus Jordanella; species Jordanella pulchra. The sequence goes on from JAUZNJ010038562.1 coordinate 10,507, forward strand.
AGGGCACAGGATACGTTTGGTTGTGTTTCTGATCCGATGTCATCTAAAGACAGCTTTTGTCAAAAATCTTCTTTTACTGAAGATTAAAGCTCTCATTGGAACAGGTCACTCAATGATTGGAAGCTGCTTAAAGCTTAATAGCTCAAGTTTTTTTTATGTAATTTGAATCCATCCCATATTTTTATAACTACTCTGTTTAAGTCTCTACTGTATTATAGATTTTCCTATGCAACGATAACATTTAGGGGCTTTTTTCTTTTTATTAAAATATGGCACTTTTTGGTTTCCGTACAAAACTTCACGAACATTGTCTTCAACCTGTGGTTGGAGGTGATGGATATATTTCTGTAGGACCTTGGAGCTTAAAACTAAACAGACATAAAAACCTAGAACAGAAATTATTTGAGCTGCAGCTCAACAGAAACCCAAAGGTGCCACATACATATAAATAATATTTTCAAAAAGCCCTAAACTTATATAAAAAATAAGAAAATCAAATCATATCATGATGTTGGAGGTGCATTCAAACAGGATAATTTTA
>JAUZNJ010038563.1:0-11046 GCA_034780135.1 Jordanella pulchra
GATAGATAGATAGATAGATAGATAGATAGATAGATAGATAGATAGATAGATAGATAGATAGATAGATAGATTATTTGTTTCATAGAATTTAGTCCTCTGATCATTACATTCTCTATAGTGCATAATAGATTTATTTTTACCATATATGTGACACATCACTGACATTACAGTTATAGCGGCTCTAATACAAACACGATTTAGGAGCTTGTCAGTCCTAAAGGTATATTCTTTTATAAAGAAAACAGGTTTTTCAACAAATCAGAGTTCTGATGATGTAGAAAGAGACACACCCACAAGACACAAAAAAGCCGCCTCCTGATTTTTAAAAGCAGAATGATATTGCATTGAATTTTTTTTCCGAACAGATTTTACAAATTTTAGCTCATTTATAGATCAAAGCTGTTATCTCCCCAAACTACAGTGTTTGCTTTTAAGAACTAGAGATAAAGATAAGATACAGTACAGAGGGACAGGATCTTAAGAACGTCCAAGTAAGCGATAGAGAGATTCTAACGAGATAATAATCAAGGGGAGGCTGACAGCAGTTCACCCTCAATGGTTCAGATGTCAAAGGCTAAAAGAGGCCCCCAGAAATTAATAACAGCGTTTGTGAAAGAGCGAAGAAGACATGCACCGCAGAGCTTAAAACTACCTCTGGATGCAGCTTTGACAGGACCAGATGAAATAGTCCAATTAAAAGTGGTAATTGCCTTGCTAATTTCTCTTATTAATTTCTCACTGCATGTAGGAGTGAGGCACAATACGAGACACATTAACCCTTCAGCGCCTTAATATCTTTACTAATGTCTGCGCGCTCTGGATAATGAATCTCTTCTGCTCTCTGTATCTTACTCATTTACACGTTTTATCTTGAATATTCTGAAAAAAAATGTTATATTAGTTATATACTCATTACTAAAGTGCTATTATTTTAAATGTTTTATTTTTTTCTTTTGCTCGTATGGAGAAGAAACAGATGTTCAAAGTTTGAGCTTATTGTGTGTAATCATCACAAAAACCTAAAACTAACAATACATTTCCAGTTAATGTTTTTCTATAATCGCAAAAAGAAAAAAAAGAGGTTCTGAGTGTAAACATTGCTTTTCTTTTTTCAGCATATTCAGATCACACTGGATTTTTACTTTTAATTTTGGTTGGAAAAATCATCTTAGGAAAAAAACATCAAAAATAATTGACTTTGTTACATCTTTATGACTTTAATACCAAATAAAAGCATTTTGTTTGATATATAGATAAGAGACTATCACAGCTATTCTAAATTTTGTGTTGTTCCCATTCTTATTACTAACAGTCAAAAATAAAATCAAAAACTGCAAACCTAACATATAAATGCTTGTAACTAAATATTTGACTGATAATAATTGTGGTTTGTCTGTTTTAAAAACGTGTTTTATTTCTCCAGGGTGTAATCCTTTGAATCATATCCTATTGTAATTCATAACACTGCATTTAGATTTTTTTTAGCTTCTTCCAGAACAGAGCAGGTTTGTAGAGACTAGAGAGCTATATTGGTTGTACAGTAATAAGTTAATTGATTGGTATAAAATGTATGTACAGTACTCCATCTCAGAAAATATTAATAGCCGTTTATAAATTGCTGGTCAGATAAACAAAAAAATCCTTACATGGCTAACGGTAAAGACAATTTTATTAAGCCTTCAGACATAGTTTTTCATTTTTTAAAACAAATCCAGGCTGATGAAATACTAGGAGCTCCATAAGTTTTGAAAACTGGAAAGTTCTGCAAGTACTGAAATATTTAAGGAAATGAGAGAAAGTATGTATACAAACCTGGTATCAAAGAAGTTTTCGTGTTGCTACACAATTTGTTCAAGCTGTGTTCAAACTATCCACAGAGATTTTCTTCCATTAATACCCTCTGCCTGAAGTTTGAGATGATTTTTAATTATGATCCAAGTGTAACTTTAAATGTTGAACTTGGATCAGTAAAGGCAATGTTTGGATGGCTTCTCATTCACATTAAGGTTATTCTTGTTTTTAAAACAGTTAGATTTATAACCTAAAGTAATTTTAGAATGTCAATGATCTCAGAGACTCTTTGAAAATGTTATTGGCTTATTATCAGAGGTCAAAACATAGTAAAATGTTATTCCTATATTTAGAATAGATTTAGTTTAGGGTGGAATAGAAAACTTTGTCTGCCCCAGATGGTGATATATTTTTTTTCTTTGTCGATGCTCAAACATTAGCATCATTGCACTCAATATGTAACAAACACTTAATAATGCCTGTGAAAAAAACACAATAAAAAACAACATTAAAGTTGTAATGTTAAAGTGATCTATAATGCCTGAAAGAGAGATTGCCTGGCATTTTTATCTTTGCCACTGCAGCAAAACTCTTTGGTGTTTGGGACATTTAGATTCAAGAAATAATCACAAAATGAGCTACCATGGCTCTGTTGCCTGCGTATTTAAAAGTGACATCCATCGAATGTGCTTTCATCTGAAACCCAAACCAGTTTGTTGGATTTAAACAACTGATAAGAATTGTTGTGATCTGGTTGTTTGTAAAATAAACTTTAAGTTCATAAAGTCAATAATATATGAACCTGTTGGTCTAAAGGGAATGGCAGCAGTAAAAGGTTTATATTTGGATTCTGATCTCCAAAGATTTCAAATAACAAACTCTAAATTACATAGGCAAATTATTTTTGAGCGGGTTCTAGATTTGTCCACTTAAAGGGCAAGAAAGCTTTTTTTTTTTTAATGGATAAGGCAGAATTGCATGCCCTTTACAACCCATTATTCCATCGTTGGGATAGATGGTCATAATTTTAATACAAGTGATAAGGGTGTTACTGAATAAAATGTAGGAGGTGAAAAAAACTATCCAAGGGTGTGAACCATCTCTGAGTAAAACTGAAGTGTTTTACATTATACTTTATTTTAATTGGATTTTCATAGGTTCCCCACTTTTTACACTGTCCAAATATTCACAGTATAAAGTACTGTATTTATTTAATGGAATTTTTGGTAATTTCTTTTCACGGATCTTTCATCAGAGTTGTTTAGGTAAGATTCCACTGATGACAATGGGCAACATTTTAGAGTAATTTACATCAGACTAACATAAAGAGAAAACAAACCCAGTATACATTTAGTTTTTTTAATGCAATTTTCTTTAACAGAAAAATCATAAACCCAAAAAAGTCCGGTCAGAAAATTACCAGGACCTTTTCTATTTTCTTTACAGATTTTTTTTTCAGTGTAGATGTGATATATAATTGAATAATAAAAGAATAACATTATGATCTAAAAAGCCAACTGGTGAACATGGCTTCGAAATAATATAAGTTTGGGATGTTACCAAAGCATAAGTTGAGTATATCGGTTATTCTGGTGAGAGTTTTGACATATTTCTCACAGGAAGGTAGATGGGTGGCTTTGTCAAACCTGTTAAAACCTCCCAATAAAAATACTGGCCAGTCTCCAGTCTGACTGACAGCTCTGCAGCAGCTGTCAGTGTAGCTTTGAAAGCATCACCCGGACTCCACGCAGTGCAACTTTTAGTTGTGTTATACGTTGGAGGTTTAAGTGGGGTGCCTTCTTTCTCAATCTAAATCCTCTCAGTCTATGAGATCAAACTGGCTTCACTGTGTGGGGAGCATTTTTACCTTAGCTGAACCTTCCCATGCATTTTGCTTGAAACTTTTAAGGCAATCAGGAAGCAGTAAAGTGATGTTAAAAAAAAAAAGAAATTAAGAAACAATAGGAGGCAAACCATGACATCATATTAGATCTACACCAAATATAAAAGGCCATATGTATATAAGATATATAGTTTCCTTAGTTATTGCTAATTTGCAGACATATTAAGAAACATAGACATCTGTTTAAGTTCTGAAAAGTACAGTTAACTTAGTTTGATTCAAATGCAGCAAAATTAAAGAAACATCACAGTACCAATGCTCAGTTACTAATTTCTTGAGGAATTCAGAAATCTCTTAAAGCAGAAAAATGAAATATTCTGCACTGATTTAGTCTGGTATCATGTCGATGTAGATAGGCATAACTCCCTAAAGACAAATACTCACAAACGACCGAGATATACACTCTGATGCAGCTGTAGTGCAGGTCAAGCCAAAGAATAATTAAGACATTCCAAACTCTGCAAATATTTCTTGGCTTTATATCACAGGTTGTCTTTGCTCATATTTATGATAAGCGTATAATACAGGGCGCTGAAATAAAATGTCTGCTTGCAACAACTTCATTACATTTATTTCTGGTATTTCAGTCATTTTAAATGTTATACTTTATGTTTTAGATCAGAAAATTGTAAAGATGCATATAGTTTATGTCAAACTCAAATTCCTCAAGATATGCAACCAATAATTGTTTTTTTGTAAACTCATCACTGTTATATGATGTGAATGCAGGTGCAAGATTACAGGTTCAAGGTCAATTTGCAGATAATCTCTTAGTGAATCTGATTTGCAGAAGGCATCATAGGTACAGAAGAACTCTAATCAGACCTTTAACAGCAAAATTCAGGGGAGCTCTTGAATAATAAAACATAACACTACTCTAAGCTGATGTTGATGCGGTTTAGTGCATGGTACACTGTAAACATTTCACACAATGCATTGAAGTGCAAGGTTGTAGCAGGTTGAATCAGAATACAGCCTTGTCTGATTTGACTTTAGACTGCATGTGTCAAAAATCGTTCTGGAAACAGATGAATTTTATCCCCTGGACCGTCTGACAAGGTGGTCAGCTATGTAATTTGTTCCCATCTAGCTTTAAGTGTATAGACTAGGCAGTCCATTGAATTCCCATCCGTCATGGTTAGTTACACGCTTGTCAGCTGCTCTCCCACTGCCCAGCAGTCTAGCCATAACCCCTGACCTGGAAGCATTATATCTAAATCACATTACATGGCCTTGTGTTCTTTGGATCCCTTTTGAAGTCAGCAGAGTGAGACATCTGTCCAGCCCTGTTTGAGTTTACTTCCCACTCAGCCACCACATCTTAATTAGCTGATCTGATTTTCTGTGGGTGTGTGTGTTTGGGTGTATCGGTGCTTCACATGTGTATGGATTCGGTTTTGTTTGTGCTGCTGAGGTGATGGACAGACTGATGGGAAGATAATATGCTGAGAACAACGAGCGAAGGGACCTTGGATTCATTCATCGTGACGATAATGAATTTGAGAGAAAATCCTTGTGTCTGTTCATTAGCTATTGAGTCTGGATGACACAGCTTTCCTGGAACTGTCAGCCACAGATGTCGCCTGCTGAAGGAGCCAGCAGCACCTGAGTCCTTTAGGGCTAATAAGGTTGCAATTAACAGCAGCGAGAGACCCTGAGACAAGCTTCTCGATTTAGAGCTTTTTAATTTGGTCCCACTCATAGCCTTCAAACAATTTAGATAAAATTTTAGTTTGCAAGCAGCTTTTACGTTTTACATATATTCATCATTTTTTTATCATATTGATTATCCTTGCCCCATGCAGTATACCTCATTCTTCCCACCTGTTCCTGATCTTGTGTCTATGCCATTTACCGCTTATGTCTGTAGTTGTTTGTCAGCTGGATTCTCTTTTTCCATTTATTTGACTTGCTCCATATCCTGATCTCCTTATACCAGATTATCTCTCCTCTTGCTTCTTTGTAGGTTAGATTTTTGTTTGTATCAAACATTCAAATCACTGTGATGCTCTTCACATCCTGTGTGCTGTTGGATCCGATACCAAACACCTCCTGATAAAACCTTTAAAAATTGATTAAAGCAACATCAAAGTTAGTCAATTTTCAAATGAACTCAGCCTCCCCCTATGTAACAGTTTAAACATTTTATTTTACTTTCTTTAAACAAGGTTTTATCTTTAATAAGAGAAGAACCCAAAAGGCCAATGATCTTTGTAGAGGAGCTGCAGAGATTTACAACTCAGGAGGGAAAATTGATTGACAGGATGGCTTTGAGAAAGGGGCAAGAAGACATACATTATTGAAAGAAAGCCATACAAGATTTGGTTTTAAATTTTGAAACATCCATATCTATAGAGAAACCAGGTGGTGGCATCTTACCACCAATATAATTTTCTTCAGTAGGGACCTGGCAGCTGATCAGGAGTAATGGAAGGAGCTAAATATAGAAGAAATCTGTTAGAAAACCGCTTTAACCCTCCGAAATACTTAAGAATGTAGGTCTATAGAGGTCTATCTTACTGCAGGACCTCCTCCTTAAATTGGGAGCAAGAATTACAACAGAATGAGGTGAAGGCAGAAAACTTAATTATGGAATTTGTGGCTAGGCTTGAAAATAATTCTTTATATGGTTTATATTTATTCAGGATGAATTTGAATATTTTGCACAGAAAAATGAGCAAATATATCCTATCTAGATTTAGAAAGTTATTACAGAGATATCACACAATGCTTGTGCTTTTTACTTAACTGCTGTAAAAGATGGTTAAAAAGAGTAAAGGGACACAAAAACAATGTAAAGTAATAATTAGATTCTTCCCATTTTCTCTAAACTTTGGACGCATTAGGCCCTACTTTGTGTTGATCATACTTCTCTAAACGGTTTTTAAAAATCCCTTTCTCTGTTACACTTTGACCAAAAACTCTTTGTAGCCCCAAATATTGTTATGGCTTCATATTCTACCACTTATTTTGATAAGACATAATAAGTTGGGATAAGTTGGGAAATGTTTCGTCAAAGACACAAAAACAAATATTAAGCAGCTATTTTAAGAAAGCCTTTCGGTGATAGAAAGCTTAACTTTACAAACCATAAAGCCTGAAGCAGAAATAAATAAATAATACATTTTAGAGAAACACTAAGGTATTAGGTGATTTATACACCTTTAACACACTGGTACCAGTTTCCTGGACTTCACTGGTTTTATCCAAAGCACTGATTTTTGATCTGAGATGTGCATTTCATCTTTTGTGCAAGTTTTTCAACAGAAATAATTACTTGCAGTGTTTTAGATGCGTCTTATGGCCTAAAGGTGTGTTTAGTTCTTCAGAAGACAACAGAGACATTTAATGGAACTAAACAGGGTCATAGCAGGAGGATTCAACTTTGAGTGAAGAGGGTATTTACTAGATGCAAATCTTGTGAGTAATTACAGTACAAATAGGTGGTAGCTGTAAAATGGTAAATGGCCTGTACTTATATAGCTCTTTATCAAGTCCAAGGACCCGAAAGCGCTTTACACTATATTCACCTATTCACACACATTTACACACTAATGGTGGCGAGCTACATTGTAGCCACAGCTGCCCTTGGTGCTTACTTACAGAAGCGAGGCTGCTACACAACAGCGCCATAGGTCCCTCTGACCACCAGCAGCAGGTAAGAGGAATGAAGTGCCTTGCCCAAGGACACAAGGACAAATGCACAGGCTTGAAGGTCTTTCACGCATTTTAAGGTTTTCAAAAAATCCTTCTAATTTTTTATGTTGGTGGAAATAAGGCATAGTATGGGGTGAGCTGTTCTTTAAGAATTTGGGGATATTTCTTCAATATTCAACGTGGTGATCTTCAATCCTGGTCTTCAAGGAACACTGAATTGAGTTGAATTGAATGTAGTTTAGCAAAGCCTGGCAATCTGCTGTCTATTGAAATCAGGTGTATGAAAGCACGGAAACATCTCAGACTTCCAGGACAGCTTGTCTTAAAGAGCAGGGTTGGAAAACAGAGATTTAAAATACTTATTGCAGAGCACCTTTGTTACTGGCAGAGAAAAACATTCCCTTGTTGAAGGAGCATTTAAGGTCATTATTAGAGGTGTTATATCTTTGAGCTTGTACTGTAGGTAGTTTCTTTTTCTATTTTTTATTTCTAGACAGCTCCAAATTCACTGTTAATTCACTTCAAACCTGTGTAACAAATTTGTTCTCTTAAGAAGTCATCTGCATTGTTTGTATGAATTTTTTCCACTCTTGAAAAAAACAATTAATATATTTCCACATTAATATGACATTCATGCCCATGATGGCAGTATTTGAACTTCTTGTTGCAATGGTATGTCTGAAGTTGGCCCTAAATAATCAGTGACTATTCCTGGAATTTGAGGTTAATGCCTTTATGACTAAAATTCTGTTTTATCCTTCTTGACACTTTTTAGTGATTATAGCTTAGTTTACACAAGATAGGTTCTTCTTTGTACATCCCTTATTAGAGTTTTGACCAAAAAGCAGAAAGCAGAGGTAAGTAAAGTCAATTAAAATTTTTAGTCATGCAAAAGAAAAGAAAGACGAGGTGTCGGAGAAAGAATAGAATAGACTCTTCTCCCTGAACCTTTACCTAGAAATATTTTGCTGTAACATAGTTTTATTTGTATATTTTTCACAGAAAACTAATTAACCTGTCAGTATTTGACCCCTACCACCTATTTGCTTTCCGTGCGTCACGTTTAGGATGTCTAGCTGATAGGTTTTGCAAAAAATCAAATCAAATCTAAGTCTTAGCTCTTTAAAAGAAGAGAGCTGAATGCTGCTGCAATCTTGTAGGAATGCTTAACAATATGAGTTGGATCGCTAGAAGGAAATTATCATGTAGCACAGATAAAGATTTATGTAGATGAATGAATAAAAAGGTACTATTCTAATCTAATTTTCATAAAAAGATTTAAATGATTATTGTGTTTTTAATTATATGTGTCATTTAATTTGTTACTGAGTGTGTTTTTAATTTGTATGCTTTGTTTTTATGAATAAACTTTTTTTCTACTGAAAAACAAATGGCATACTTACTTCAGATAGCTAATTAAAAACATACATCTATAAATAAGTAAGCTTAAGTGGATTTAGCTTTAAGGGATTCTACCTGTTAGAAAACTTCTTCACAAACATTCATGATCTATGATTTTTAAAAACAGCCTTTGTATGATTACCTTACAGTTTCCTGCAAAAATATTCTTGTTACTTAAATGTTTTCCTATTCTGTCACGTAAATCAGCTATGGATCAACACAAAGTGGTGCATAATTGACAAAAGAAAAGGAAAAAAAAATCTGAAAAGTGTGATGTTCATTTTTGTAATGCTCCATTACCCTTAAACTGATAAATTAAAATCATTACAAGTGTTGTATGAAGTTCCCTAATTGTAAATGCTTTCACCTTGGAGACCAAGGTACACAGTGGACAGGTTAGAGATAAAGTTATGGGGAAGTATAAAGCAGAATTAGTAGAATAATATAAAGCAGAATTCTGACATCTGAACAGAGCACTATTTAATTAATCTCCAATTAAAAGTGTATAAATTCAAAGGAGTATGACCTTCTATGAAATGGGCACCCACCTAAATTTACAATTTGGACAAGTTGAGCATTAACTATAAAAGGAGCCAATATGCTTATGGCAACTTAAGCGAAGGGGGAGAGATCTACAGCTCAGGTGGAAGTGATCTTTCACAGAACGGCTGTTTGTCGGGCATTCTACTGGTCTCAACAAAACCATTGATAAAGAACAGGTATGAGAAGTTACATTTACAGTTTTATCACTAGCCATAGGGAACACAGCAAACAGGTTACCTTGTATTATCCAAGGTTAGCAAAAGGGAAACCTTTGGTCTACATGAAAAAGGTTTGCATGATAAAAAAACACTTTCTGCTCATTTATGTAAACAAATCATCCCTACAATAAAACATGGCTGCAATAGTATTATGATTAGATTGCACTTCTTAAGGATGAACGGTGAAGCTTATCATACTGATGAGTTGATAGAGGGAGCTATATTCATCTATACATGCAGTTTGAAAAAGAAGTTATGCATTTTAGACCGGTGAAAAGGTTCACCTTTCAGAAGCTACTTTGGATGGTTTCATTTAAAGTGAATTCATAATTAGAGTGGCCCTGTCAAAAAAAAAAAAAAAAAAAAAAAAAGACAAAATTTCAAATTCCTAAATGTACAAAGCTGTTTAAGATATTTCTCAAAATCTAGACCTACACAGTACTAATTTGGGGGAAAGGGGATGATAAAATTTTTGAAGCTTATAATATTCTATTTTTATTTGTGTGTCTGTATGGGGTGGGGTCTGCTTTTTATCTCATAGGTGTGATTCGGTTGGCAAAACATTTCTCCAATCCTTTCACTAAGCCGTGATGAAAAAAAGAGAGAAGTAAGCATGAATAAAGGCACCCCCCATTAATACCTGAAAGGACCATGTTTCATGTATGCATGACCAACGCTGAGCTGCATTAACCCTCACCATAAAACATGTTGCTATGTTCAACTCAAATGTTCCTTTACATTGCAGAAATCAAACAAAATGTCTGTGATGTTGCTCCCTGTAATAGCACACAACCATTGCTAAAGCAAAGGAAGAATTGTACATCAGTATGAGGTTACATTGCAGAGGTGTAAGTTGTGGCTTTTGGAAATAGTGTTTGTGTATAAACTCAAAATAACTGTTTATAGAAGGTCAAATATTCTAAAAGTGAAATGTTTGCATTCATCATGCATCATTTGTAATATTAATGACAAGGTATTACTGGTCATGCATTCCAATAACACATATAAATCAATTATTTCATTTTATTTATGAATAATATACAAGCTTCATATTTGAAGAAATTCCCTTTTTAATGACTGATTATTGAGAGTTATTTTTTATTTGTCTCCTATCTTCACTTAGATTTATCATAGAGTGAGAGAGTTGATAAAACACCGGTATAGATGTTTTTACAAGTACATGTTATGTTTTATTATTTGTTTACACTTAAAACTTCATGAAAGTGAACAGCTATGAGTCTGATAAGAGTTTTAGCTGCACAGTTGCTTTGCAAGAATTGATAGTCTCAGACAGTATTTCCTACGGAGCCCCTAAAGGGACATGGAGGGAAAAAAAATCTTTTGCGAGATCTCGTGGAGGGGACAGAGTTCACATGCCAGATCCGGCGGTGGTAGACTTAGCCCAGAACAGGGCGGTCTACCCTGACTCTGTCCTCTCCATCCATCCTTTAATTTTAATTATATGGCCTACCTTGATCGACTGCCCTAACCCTAAGGTCAGTGGAGTATGTGGTGCAATACCGCCACTAACCA
>JAUZNJ010038564.1:0-11046 GCA_034780135.1 Jordanella pulchra
GATGTCATCCCATCTGTCCGTGTCCTGACACGCTTTCTGGAGAGTGAGAGCGAAGAACACCGAGGGCTTCAAACCATGAAGGCCACCTTACTGGTTGCTGTGCACGCGCATTTTGACTATGTGGAAACTGAACCCCACTATGCCGTGGCAACAATGCTAGATCCAAGCTACAAAGACAAGTAAGTGGTTTATAATCATTTGAGTGTGTTATAAGCTATAGTACAATAATGAAAATATTTTACTCTAACGTTAGCATTTATTTCTTTTGTCGGTATTTCAGTTGCCCGTTTTATGTAAGGTGATAGGAACGTATTATTGTTATTATCATCATTATCCTTGTTGTTATTATTATAATTAGGCCTATTGTTATTATCAGTACTCGAGTTGAGTGGTGATGATTAAAATTAAAATAAAATAAAAAGAAAAAAATCAGATTTTGAAAATTATTTCAGCTGTTTTATTCTAATTGATTGAATTTGAATAGAAAAAAAATACTTGACTTGAAAGGATTCAGATATTCATTTGCAATTTTTCAATGCCAACATTTTCCAAAGTAAAATCAACGAAGTGTCCTACCATAATTAAGAAGCTTATTCCAGTGGGAGATTAGGCCCTAACTATGTAGGGGCAGTGATAGCCATGCCAATCCAGGAAGTGACTGCAGTTCAACTGTAAGGTGCCTGGGTTAATATTAATGAGCGGCGTACCTGACATGTAGCAACCAGACTATACATAGTGATTTAGGTTAATAGAATATATTAATTAGACTAGGTATACTTCAAAAATAAAAAATCCACCATCCCCCTTCTTTTTTTACAACTTGACTACTGATTATTATTGTTATTTTTCAGTTATCTGATCTATGTGATCCATTTTGTATGTTACTTGTTGTCATTGAACAACAATATGTGGAGACTGGCTGAAACAATATAAAATAATTGATACATCATCATCTTTATTATATTTTATCCAAATGTTAACGTTCTTCACTGCTACCAACCTGGATCAGGCAAAGGAGGTACTTAAAGTAGAGGTGATGAAAGTGGAACAAGAGCTGAAGACCATGCCGTCTAGAGAAGGTGTGGCTGAGGTTGAGACAGCAAAGCAACCACCAGGAATGGAGGCTGGAAGCTCAACCAGCACCCTGGGCTGCTAGTTTGACAAGATACTGGAGGAGAACGGCACAGCAGGTCCATCTGAGCAGCAGGGGCACTGTTTCAGTTGGAGAGCTACCTCAGTGAGCCTCTCCTTGGGCGTAAGAACAATCCTTTTCACTACTGGAGAGACAATCAGGCTCGACTACCCACCCTGGCAGCAACAGCAGCCAAGTTCCTCAATGCTCCTTGAACCAGCGTTGAAAGCGAGAGGCTTTTTAGCACAGTCTCATTCATCATTGATGAACACAGAAGCAGGCTGACACCTGAGCATCTTGAAATGGCCAATGGAGGTTTCGGTACTAACATTACTTTGTAAAAACGAATCTCCCCATCATGCTTGGACAGCAGTCAGGGGAAACAGTTGAAGGGAGTGTGTAGATGGAGACAAGGTGTGAAGGCATTTTTGTTTAATAGTTCACAATATTTTTGTACTGATTTTTTAAAACAGTTTTTCTTTTCAAGAGCAGAGTACTGATGTTGAGTTAATAGACTATTTTCCACTCTTTTGTATTTTGCTTTTTTTATTACAACTTACAGTAATACTTGTACCTTTTACTATTCACTGTTTAACTGTTCACAGTGCCATTTCAGTTTGCTGTTCATAATTTTGTCTATTTTGTGTTAATCTTTGAATAAACAGCTAAGTTTGTTGTTGTTACCAGGCATTGTGTTTAATTCAAACTCACTTAATTCAGCTGGCTAGATGTTATCAACAGTACTAAAACCCTTTTTAACCCATTAGGCTAAATAACTTTAAACTTAAAGACGTGCTCGGATAGGCTGGTATCAGTATCGGCGAGTATCGGTATTGGATCGGAAGTGCAAAAACAGTATCGGTATCAGAACGGAAGTGCAAAAACCTGGATCGGGACATCCCTAGAGTTTATAAAATAACACAAACTGTAATTGCATTATAGCTTATCAATATTCCTAGAACACAATCATTTACTGCACACAAAATTGTTTCTTTTGCCAACAGTTTAGCTCCCGTTATTTAAAATCTTGGAAGATTAGATCCAAAGTGTTCTGCTGCAGTACATTTCACATGGAAAATCAGTGGTGGTGGATTGCAATGATCACTGATGATCACTGTACATAGCCATGGATGTCTTTGTAAAAATAAAAACAATATTTATCAATATAAATGAGCTAAGGGTTTAAACTGAAGAAGCACCAACAAGTTGTGTTAACTAGATCTAGATGCATAAATGTCTAATGCTACTCCAGGGTGACTCACTATTGTGCTATTTGTGTTTGCAAAAAAATTATGAAGTGTATCTAACAGAGCAATAAGAATATTATTAGCTATAGCTTCTGATATTGCTCAGTTGCAAAACACTAAACATTTTACATAATTGCTGTGGTGAGATCAGTTGCCATCAGATCATGTGTCATTAAAATGCCATAACATTTATTAACCATGCAATGTTTCTCTAAGAGTTAATCTGATTGCTGTCTGCAGACTTTGGTGATGTAAGTATAAGATATTTTTATTAGCCCTTAGAATGAAGATGAGTGCTCAGCTTGACACCCTTCCAGGGGACTATATCTTTGATGTTAAGAAATGTTCCTGTTTATACTGTAAGAGTGGTTTACTCTGACCATGGAACATAGGAAGGCTCTGTATCTCTGTTCTGTCTTTGTGTTTTTTTTTTTTTATTTCTGTAAGAAAATAATCATGCTGGTTTTTAAAGAATTGCATCTTGGAAATTATAGAATAAAGGTCAGGGTCTATTTTGTCAGGATATACATAAGGGCACTGTGTTTTTAGCGGTACTACCCATACTAATATTTTTTACTTTAAGTAGTAATCCATTGTTTTAGGGTGACTGCTCTCCCACATGTGATCTCCCCTCTTACATTATGTATTTATTGACAGCAAGAGTGCCAGAGTAGATTTTTTGTCATATTCTAAAGACATTCTCTTAAATTTTAGTTTGTAATGTAAAATCAGTATCATTAAAGCTTTAAAAGCTTTTTAAAAAATAGAGATTAGCATTTGGCCACCAGCTGGATCTCTGGCTTAAATGATCACCTTTCTCTTTTTTTGTTGTGACATTATGTGACTGGATTTGTTTCAAGATTGTACATCCCCGTTATGAATGACTTATAATGATATCTTAGCTTGAGTTTCATGGAAAGGATGATATCTGGTTGCTAGTTTAAGTATAAACCAAGTTTTGCTGCTGATTTACAAATAATCTTTCTCACCATTTGCAGAGTTTATCAAGCATACAGTACTCTGATGAGTTGGTTTTTTTGGGAAGCAAAACCTCCAGCTGCATTCTGTATTTATGCAGAGCTCCTTCCTGGACAGCACCCATTACCCAGTTATTCACAGAGTTGAATTTAACCCCAAATCCCTGACATAAAAGAAACATGTTTAGTAGTGTAGTAATGTGTTAAGCTCTTCGTTACATGTTTATTACCATTGCCACTGAGTAATGAGAGGAAGATACTACAACACATGTGTATTGTACTAGGAAATGTATCTCAGCTAAATAGCAGGACTATGAATATTATTCACTGCAGATTAGTAAAAGGCAGCTCATTAAATTATTAAAGTTATTATGATTAAGCTTACCTTTGAGTTTGAAAATTTAAAATATTGTCTAATTTAAAAAAATTAAAATGATCAGAAATCCTGTGACCTCCTGTTATTAAAGGTCTATTTTGGTCTCCAAACTCAGCTTAAATGACCCAAAAGTTGCTGATGGATTCCCTGGAGAACCAATATCGTCTCATTGATTTGCTGTTACGACTCAAAGGCTTATTGTGTGATGAAAGCTTGGCCTTAATGCACTTTACAAGCAAGTTATTCTTAGACATTATTTTAAGCACTCAGTCAATAATTATAGATTACACTAAAGTGCACTCAGAAGAAAATTCGTTTTCGTTTCTTTCTCCACAATGCACATCATGATTTCTAAACAATAATTGACTGACTCCAGTTTCTTACTATGTTATTTTATACATTTAATGAAACAGCAAGTCTTTTGTTCAAACTGAATTTTGCATCAACAAATTAGGAATATTATGTCAACAAACACAGAAAATTATTGTTCGTATTACCAACTACTTTGCATTGTAATAAGATAAGACAAAGTCCACTTACTACTGTCACAGTGGCACCTAAATTTAAAAGTATTGAGCTTTCTGAAATGGACCAAACATAGAGCACTTAATAGCTTTTGTGATATTAATCTTGTGTCGCAAAAAAATCTATTCATTAAGCATTGTTCCCTAGGACACATCCTAAGACCCTGACTTATGATGAGGCTGAAGCTATATACAGCACAAAAACGCAAAAGTCCTGTCAGACAAATCTCCGGTGTTCTCCCAGCAACTGGGAGGATTATCAATAAATTATGTTAATATTGATCAGTATAATTTTAGACCAGAATATAGACAGACTCAGACCCAGCGTGATGAGTTGGTGATATGTAATAAAAAACAAACCAAATAAAACAACACAGCAATGGAGATAGGAGAAAAGCAGACAAACAAGGGGATTGCAATTTAAGTAGAGCAGAACACAGGTGCAGGTAATGTGAAGAATACAGGTAAAAAGAATTAATTATCTGGCTTAGAGAGAAATGTAAAACAGTGGTAAACAGTAAAAACACAAGACAGAACCCAAAGAATCCTCACCAATAATATACAAACAATCATTGGCTAAAATAAAGACAGAACAGATTGAAAACACTACAATAAACAGTAGAAAGACTAGACAAACCAGACAAATATAGTAAATGCCAAACGGCCCATCTTGACTCAAAACTGGCTGTAGTCCTCCCACAGTCCTCCTGCAGGTATCTTTTCATTACTTCTATTACAAGATATGCATGTTATCACCTGCACACAGCGTGGGAGGAAAGTTTCTCAATGGGAGAAGGTCAGGGGCAAGGCATTACAGTAAACTGTTCTGCTAGCTCATTATTCAAAACTGCGCCTTCATAAGGGAAAACTGGAGATGGCTGCCAGCAACCTGTATTTAAACCAGTTGGAAAGTCACATCTATAGAATGGGTTGGTAAAATATGATAATAAAATAAATCATAATTAAATACATCAAAGGCATACATAAGAAAATTATACATATAAGAAAAGTGAGCAAAGCATTATAATGAAACATTAATAATTTCACATTGATAACTGACAACTATTATCAGAATTGTTATACACCTTGCAATCTTCAAAGAAAAGTCTAATTCAGCATCCAGGCCTGGATACTGTGTTGCTTTAAAGGTGTAAATCCAAATATATTCTCTTTGGAGAAGATGGTTCAGTCTATCACCACCTCTAACAAAATCTTGGATTTTCTCTATAGCACAATTGTTTAAAATGTTACAGTTGCAATTCTTTGACCAGTTTAAGACTGATGCCTAAACTAAAGAACTGTCCTGCATATTTAGACTTTGACCACTTTGTGATTAGAATAGAGATTGTGGAGCTCTCTGCCCAGGCTTGGATGGAGTGGACTGGGGGCTGGAGGAGTCATTGTATATAAAGTAGAAGAAAGTAATGTAGAGATTTGGTGTAAAACTTGAATGGATATAAAGCTAATTTGCTGGAATTAAAAATCTAAACTTTTCTTTCAACTCGTCTCATAACAAGCAATTGGGGACTGCATATGGCTGTAATGTGGGATGAAGGAGTGCAGCAAGGCTTTTTTGATCAAAATGGATGATTTAAAAAAGTAACATTGACAGGGATGAACAATGCTCTATAGAGCTTTTCAGGTTTATCATTTCTCCTCTTCTTGTAGCGCCAGAGCTAGTCCCAGCCACCCACCTCCTTTGCTCAAGTGCTCTCTCTGTCTGGCCCCTGGCACTACACTCTTGCTGTCCTTCCTGAGCTCCAGAGATGGTCTCATCCTGCCACAGCTTATGCCCCTGGTGCTAACATTACTTGGTCAATTGCTCTGATCTCCCACTGTTCATGTCTGAGCTCCTGAGTGCCTATTCACATTTACTCTGTTGTCTGGGTGATCCTACCCTCCTTCTGCTGGTCTCTCCTAATTGGGAGGATATCTAGAGAACATAACATTGGTGCTCCGCAGTTGTTCAGCTTCTCATAAAAAAGAAAAAGAAAAAAGAACCATGAATCATTAGGTAAAATTCAAGTCTGCCATGTTATGTTGAAACAAGCAAGCTGCAGATACAAACTTCTCTTTTTTGAAGATATGGTGAAGTGAATTAAGTAAAGGCCCCAAAAAATGCTGGTGATACATCAAGTGAAAAAGAGCCCATATATAAGGTGAAAAATTAGCTGGAATCATATCGCCAGTTGTGCCAGAAGGAATCAATCAACATCAGTTTAAGAAGCTTCTAAATTTTTTTCTCTTGCTTTATTAGCATCTAAGTGTTCATAATATTTCATCACCGCATACGTCTTTATCTCCTGTTGCTGCTATTCGAATTAAAGGGACTTTCGTTCACTTTTACTTCCTTTTTCCAAATGAAAATGACTTCAAACATTTGCTGCTGTATCTATGTAAGATACAGCAGAATATTTTCAACCATGGGGTCCAGTAAAGTTTTCTAACTTCCTATTTTTCTGTTTCTGTTCAGGTTGAACTTCTTACTTTAATTTCATTTTCAGAACTTAATTTAGAGCATTTCTTTGCTATTCAAACATTTTTATATGGATCTATTTGTGTCTTTATTAAAGTAGTTTTAAGGAAAAAAAGAAGAACTTGAAGTTTGCGTTTTGAAAAAAATATTAGTTCCTCTTTAGTTTAACAGTAATCTTCGATGTACTTCATTTTTAAATAGACACTTTGTTAACCAAAGTAAGTTTGCAAACAAAGATATAGTTTCAACAACCTAACATAAAAAAGCTTTGTGGTACTCTCAGTTTCTTGTGGTTTTAGCATGTCAATGTGTTTAGAAAAATTTCTTCAGAAAAACTACTGCAGTTGTCTGACTCACAGTTTCACAGAGATTTTTATGACAGTTTTTCTTTTACAGTTGATTTATTTGCATATTTCACATTAGCATTTGACCAGTGTTCATTTGAAATATTCAGTCAAGTCCATTACTCCTTCCATAAATGTAAAACGTGTTTTACTAAACCTTTTTTATTGATTCATCTCTTTATGATTGATTTTAAAAGATAACGTAGAAATCTCTGGTTTTGTTACATTTCTTATATGTGATTTGAAATAGTTCCCTATCTCCTGGAATTTACATGATTTGTCATTTATGATTCTATAAACTATTCATTCAAGGAACCTGCTTTGCTTAAGCAAAACAACTTCATGTTTTAGTATTGTTAAGCTGTACATTGAAATATTGATATTGATAAAAACAATTGAATACAAAGATGCAGAACTTACCCAAACATAAGGGGGATCTGAAAAGGCTGTTCATTTAAATGTACTCAAAGGTTAGCATACAGTATGTGTTAAAGATTTATCAGCTTGTCCCAGACACTAAAAAGCATAGGGATACGGGGATTCATATATCTAGTGTTAACAGTTTGTCTCTGAATGTGCTGGAATAAGATCTTGGTGTTCTTGTGCCCAGAGCAGATGTGTAAAGCAGAATTACATTGTCAGCTTTCAAAAAGTTAATGGCATTGTGTTTGTGTGGTCAGTCCTTTTTGCAGACACTGACCTGTGACTCAAATTGTAGAACTAATTTGACAGAAAAACAAAGAACAAAACCATAAACCAAATAAAAACAAAAAACATCAACAACTGTTATTTCCCACAAGACCACAAACGATCATCTCTACTCTGAATGGATGCAAATCCGGTTTTACAGCACATACATTTATGTATAAGAGATGTGGATCAAAAGTAATTGAACTTATGATACATATCAATCTTATCCAATATAAAAGCATCTGCCTGTCTTTTTTTGTTCTTTTTTTTCTGCCCTACTGTCCTTGTTCTTCTTTCTCACCACATATGTTTTTACTGTCTCTGTATTCCTCTACTGTTTTAGAGGGTGTATTTGCATTACTGAAAGCCCTGTGAGTAATTATTCGACACATCTGGGATTTATTGTTGCAATGAAGGAGAAGTAATCCTCCCATTTTTCCCTTACTGATCAGCAGTTCAGTGCCTCAGAAGTCTAGTATTAGTCAATATTGCGGGAAATCCCTGTTCTATTTACATGTCTGCTCTGGTATGACTCATTAAATACCTCAAATCCTCTTCTAAGAATTTCATCTTGTTTTTTTGTCTACATGCTAATTTATCCTGCTTAAATGTTTAGAGTGAATATCCAAAACTAGTTCACTCTGTAGCATCTGCTTGAATGTCTATGTTGCAAGTATTCAAGAGAACAAGAAAGTACTAATGATACTGAAAATGATCATGAAAAAAGTCAAAGGTTTACCTATGACAAGTCAAACCATAGTTAGGTATCTCACACACCAACCAGCAAATAATAGGTTAGTTTTTTCAATTCTTAGCGTCTCACCTTCATGATAGATGGTTCTAATTAGTGCTTTTAAAAAGTGTTACTGCTGCTTGAACCTTTCGCAATCAGTCATGTTAAAATATGCAATTCATTGTAATTTTATCAGGTAATTTAACAACAAGCATTGCAGAATTGCTAAGAGGAAGGAAGTTATAAGGTTTTTAAGCATAACTTTACAAATGCAAAACAAAAAAGATGAAGCAGGCAGCTGTAAGTCTATTAGAATGTATCTACGAATATACCCTATGTCGTGATCACTTCATACCCACCCAGGGGAGGGCATAGATGTTGTGATACTTTAATATATTTATTATCCACCCTGGTAGGGGTGGGTAAATATGTAATTCAGTCAAATATTATTTAGACTGTCATATATTGTTTATAAACACACGCCCCACTTGCTGCGTGTTAGAACAATAGCTGAAAGTGTGATTCAAGCTCAAATCATGGTCAATTCTGCACATACGTACATAGAATAAATTCACTAAAACTTCCATTCAAAATATAAGATGTTTATTAGAAAAAAATCATTGAGCTCCAAGTCAAACATATTTCAGTCTAACACTCTTGACTAAAAACTAATGAAACTCAACTAAAACTAAGCTGCTATGTACAAAGAAGAAATAAAATATAAATATGGTTAAAAACCATAGTCAATGAGATGATGCAATGATATCACACTTTAGCGTGGATTTTATGCTTGCGAACCAACGCTTATCTTGAAGAATTTGGAATGTGATCAAATTAGCTTTTTTAAATTCGAGCAATTGGGATGTTTTTAATCCAATTCACAACGCAAATCCATGAGGTGAATAAAACCTCCATCCATCCATCTTCTCCGGCTTCATCCGCCAGGGTCGCGGTTGGGCCAGTGTCTATCTCAGACTATGGGCGTAAGGAGGGGTACACCCAGGACAGGACGCCCGTATGTCGTAGTGAATAAAACATTACTCTGCCAAACAATATTTTATTATATGGTTTAGTATGGTTACACTCCTGTACCAAACCTCAACATTTAACAAAGCCAGATAAAACTATACTTACTTTTTTGTTAATTCAATCACACTCACCATTGACTTTGTTGTCATCCCTAAAGGAAAACAACATCCCAGTCCTGATTTTTTTTAATCCTCATTAAACTTTTTAAAGATCTTTTTCCTTTTGTTTCTAATCTCTCTGCATACAGTTAAAAAACACAACCAATTTAACACTAATGTTTTTTGTTGGGTTTTTTTTTGGTCTAGGATCAGCTTGTATTTAGCTTAATCACTCTTTAAGCAAACTGTGGTCAGTCCTGCTTATAATGAGTACTAAAATCCCTATATCACAATACTGCAAAGACAATTTTTTACAGTTCAATTTTCCTGACCGGAGTTTCTTCAAGATGTTTGTAATGTTGGCTCCATGACTCATGGTAAACTGCATGTAGAGCTAAGGGCTTTCTTTAAAAAATAAAGACCAGATATCCACTGTTCCTACCAAGTTACATTAATATAATGTTAACATTTATACATTTTTCTCATATGCTCATCATATTTTGATTACCAAGTATTGACCAAAAGTAATTTAATGAAATCCTAGTTTCTACATCTGCTAGATCATTCAAAGAAGATTAAGAATCAGCTAACTTATGGTTATTGTTTTCTGACTAAGCAAATGATTCTATATAGCACACTGGCCAAATATTATCTTATTCACCTCATGGATATGCATTGTGAATTGGTTTAAAATCCTGTCAGTTACTCTAAATTAGACAAGAGTTAATTTGATCACATTCCAAATTTTTCAAGATGAATTTTGGTTCTCAAACATAAACGTAGATGTGCAGAATTATCTGTTTCACCATAATTTGAGCTCGATTCATAAACGGTATATGACAGTCATAAACATAAAAAATATATGACAGTCCGAAAAACATCTGAGTAAGTAACATATTTACCTCCCCTACCTGAGTGGATAATAAACATATTAAAATATCACAATAAGCACTATCTTTTTAGCCTGCCCCTAGTCTTCAAATACTTCATTGAAAAGCTTATTTTATTGGCTAATCTTGTGGACTTTTGCCAACATATTCTGGATACTGAGACAGGAATTGTTAATTAAATAATAAATTTTTTGTAGCAAACAGATTGGCGAATAAGGCAAAATAACATAGAAAAGCTAAAATGGTGGAAATATATCATGACACATGCTGACATTTATACTCTTTCATTGAAAAAAGAGCTTTGGTGGATTGTTATAATGCATGATTTTATTTAACGGAAAATACATCTGGATATTATTTGTCTATTGAGTGTTGCGGACAAAACAAGCCCTTTCATGTGAGGATTAAAGGTGTTTTGGAACCCCTGAAGAAAAAAAGTAAGAAGTAAACATTATGCTACCATCAACACCTTTGTTTACTGGAGCTTGGCCTGTTTTTCAGTGTAGTTCTGTTTCTCCTACTGTGACTAA
>JAUZNJ010038565.1:0-11046 GCA_034780135.1 Jordanella pulchra
AGGGCTCCAGCCCAGGAGACCCACGGCGCGCTCTGCTGGAGGAAGGTGGAAAGCACAGAACCCCAGATCCCAACAAATAGAAGAAAACAGAAAACTTCCAATCATCCCCAGGAAGCTAATGAAAGAGACATGTTTCAATTAATTTGTTTATTAAACTTTTTTTTTAGCTCAAATGTAATGCATAAGAAGTCTTTCACGGCTGAAAATAAATACAGTGGAGATACTTGTGGTGACAGTAACAAACTCACAGACCTAGAAGCCTGGGAGGATTTGTAACAATTCATCCTCAGTCAGCAGCATGATTATTTAATGTCTCACTTATAAGAATAGCAGATCCAGAGAGTGTCAAAGGACACAAAATAAAAACCTCTCAGGCAAACACTGAAGGAAGAAAATCTAGTTTGCTGGAGGATAAGACAGTCAGACACGTGTAACAGATGAAACATTCAGTGTGGTCAGACGGCTTTTTGATGGAGATTTAACAGACAGAGTGAAGTTTTATTTCTCAGGAGGAGAGTAGTTACTGTCTGTCAATGTACTGAGAAAAGATGGAGAAGCTGAGCTCGGACAAAAACTACGCATCTAGAAGGATATTTTTAACTTAAACAAAAAACCAAACAAAATTATATGAATATTAAGTTAACATTACATTCATTTACAATGTTCTGTATATCTTTCAATTAGAAATGAATCCACCATATTCCTCCAAATTTCATTGATTCCATTATCTGTTACTTGTTTGGATAAAAAGCACAATGGAAACTTTCCATAATGTATTAATTGAAATGAAGCATATTAATTTGAAGAATATCTTTATTTAGAGAAGTAGATTATGCAACCAGTGATTGTTCATTTGAATAACCCTTCATATTTATTTGTATCCTTGGTAAAGATGAATAATAAGCCTTGAAATGCATTTAACATTTTTGCAGCAGCATTTGATAATAGTCAAATCTTAAAAGAAAAATCAAGCATTTGCTATGGAGTTGTTATGATAGATTATATAAAATAACTAATTATAAAATTTACCTTTTACTGTTTTATAAAACTGTCAATATGTTTTGATTAGTAATCAATTGCTTTTTAGCTTACAGAATAACTGTGATGTGAGATAAGTCATCTGTTAGTATCAGAAAGAAATAAAACCATACCACTAAAGCTGATGTGTGTTTATCTACATTTGGTCATAAAAAAGCTACAAGAAAATCACCCCTGAGCAAAACTTACCCATATACTCATACACACTTTCTTAATAAATAAGTATACTGAAATAAAATTTTATTTATTTTTTTTCTCAATGTAAGATTACATTCCTGGACTAAATGACATTTAGGGCCTTTTAAATTTATTTTATTTATAGCATCGGTTTATTTCCAAGTTTACCTCTTCCTGTCATAATTATTGCCCATGGCTGCTTAAAGAGTTGTTCAACAAGGAGTAGAAGAAGAGGCATTGCAAGACTGATAATAAAGTACCACAGGAATAAGTGTTATGCACCTGGAGAACATAATTTGTGTGCTTGGGAAGGAGAGTGATTGTGTTTGTGGGTATTTCTTTAAATATACAATGTTGTTGTATAAAACCCTTAACGCTTCAACATATTAGACCAAGAGAAATGAACAGCTAATCATAGCAGTTTTCTTTATTGTATTTTATTTATCTTCTAGTAAGCAGACAGTAAACACCTTTTATTCTTCTGATAACTTAAAAGTTTGGAAACTTTTCAAGCTAAGAAAGAGTAAGAGTAAAAAAGTCCTTTAGGAACCCCCTGCAGGAATACCTACATACAGTGAAACAATAAAGCAGTGCAGCAGCTGAGTGCCATTGTGGTTTATAGCCTGCATGAGTGCTGGCGTGGTTCATGCTTTAGATTTGCTCCCGTGATCAAATCCGATTGTGTCACACTGTGGCTTCACTCCTCTGGCTTCCCTTCTTCTCTTGTCCCTTCAGGATCAAATGGGTCACTGAGGAGAGGCTCAAAGCAGGAGCAAAACCAAAATATTTGAAAGCATTTCCTCTGAAACCAGAGTGTGGGTGCATTGGGGGATAGTTGATGGAAAAATAGAGAGATTTATTCCAGGTTTTTGTCATGGCTGCAATTCTTCATATTTCAGTGAGCCGGGCCCGTCGGGAGTGTTGCCGTTGGCGCTGGACAGGGCTGCCGGCACAACAAAAGATGAGTCTTTATTTTTCATCCATTCTGGCCTCTCTCTCCTGAGGGTTAAGATGGCCATTGATCGCCTGTGCTGATAAACACAAAGAGCTGCTGGTGGAGACTCTTACAAAGAAGTCCAGCTCTACCTGTCAATTACACTGCTAGAGCCGCTCTGGATGCAGCTCCGCTCCCAAGCACATCACACACTATGCTTTACATCAGTGATCATATAATGCGGTCACAAGAAGGGGTCTGAGGGACATTCCCAGAAATTTATTTCATGTTGCTTTAAATCTTTGCATAAGAGCTTACAGTTCAGAACCTTCCACCCACTCCTCTCAGGGGAATCACTTCTCCTGCATCCTCTAGATGCACCAGCACTCCTAGCCCGGCTCCTCTAAATATAGCTAATTTTAGGTCTGATTATATGCATGCAAATGGGGCCCCTGGCTGGACGTCTAAGCGGTTGGAGGGCTCCCTGGTGGATTTACCAATTAGCCCCAGCCCCTACCCAACCTCTTAGAAATGGAGCAAGGCCCATGAAGGAGTGAGGTCCACAATGTCTCTAGAGTTTCCTTTTAATGGGTGACCGCTACAGAAGGGTCGAGGAGAGAAGAAGAAGGAGAGAGGGACGTCGGGGGAGGATAATAGATGACCCCTTCGTCTAGTTTGCCGCAAAGGATTTGAAATCAATTACAAGCTTTCGTCACCATGAGGAAAAAACGGAAAGCACAAAAAACATGTGCTGAAAAGTTTTTGTTTGGATCTTTTCTGCATTAAAAAATAGGTGAAATGAAAATATTTCCATCTGCTAAGACATTTTTGGTATCCCTTGCACATAGTTAGAGTGTTCAATAATCTTTATTTGATTTTAATTTATTCAGAGAACCTCGCAACAGAAAATGAGACACAACTTTCTGAATATACAGTAATCTTTTGATGCTTTACATATGGAAGCAGCTCAGCAGCAGTCCGATTACTGAGTCCCTCACAGTTAGTATTAAAGGTCTTATAAGCGGTAACTAAAAATTAAAGATTTTTAGGACAAAAGAGTTTTTATTGTTTTTTGCCTAATTCAGAATCATTTGAATTGTGAGATTTGGTTATCAAAGCTTAAAGGTGTAGTGTGTAATAATTACAAGGATTTATTGACATAAATTTAATATATTATAAGCAAACTGCGCTCTTCCTTAGTACCTTTCCAAACTCCTTTGTAATTTGAAAGAGCCCATTTGTTTGTTGTCAAAAAGATTTCAAAGTTCCTTTTTCTTATTTCACTAAGGCCGTTTCTCAATTCTCAAGAACGCAAGTATGGACTCTTGTTCTCGCCAAATAGCTTCTTCACAAGAACACAGCAAGTATGGACTTGGAGAGAATGGGAGCAAGCAGGACAGATCTGTTTCAATTGGAATAGAAGCGTACTTGTGACGTCACCTCATTAAAGCTCATCTGGAGCTGTATTTCAACTCCTATTATCTTTATTAGTCTCTAGATAGTAATATTTTTTTTATTTAGTAGGGGAATGATGAGCAACACAATCAGATAAACACTAATAAAATTGACCTTTTGCCAAATAAAACAGCTTTAGAATGCACAAGTCTGTTTGATGCATGTTCAGTAAGAAGGAGGTGCGGGAATCCGGGGATTTCTTCCGTTCTCGGTCTTTTGTTTTTGTGAATTGGAACACTTCTTGTGCCGAGGCTGATGACGTTTCACAAGCACATGAGTACATGGGAAGCAGAACTATTGATATTGAGAAACGGCCTAATTGTTGCCAGAACAAGAGTCTCATCTGTTCTTATTGTGCCAAAAGATTTTATGGATGAGGATTTTAGAGGTGATTTTATAGTCAAACAACAGCAATAGATATTTGAAACAGTTACACCAAGTGATGAATAGATTTCTTTTAAAAAAATCTAAGGTTCACTAATTATATACTGCAACACAAATATAAATAACACATTTAAACTTAAAGGTAACATTCCCTTTTTTATCAATCAAGGAAGTTATATTTCTGGTAGTATTGGTTTGTTCGTTGATTTGTTGGTTTGCAAGATAATGTAAATACTATGAACCAACTGCTCTGAACCTTTTTTTACCTCAATTGTGTCTTGGCTCAACTTAGAACCCATTAATGTTTGGTGGTGATCTGGATTGGTTTAAGGTTTAGGAAGGGAAGTACAGAGTGGAAAATAAGAACCGACATAACGCTAGTGTTGTAACAAAAACAAATGGCTGCCAAGATGTGTAGGCTTTGTCACATCATAAATATTGATTCTCTGCTGCATGGTTTTGTCACTAAGGGGTTCAGTCATCACTTTAATACCAACAGGAAAATGATTAAAGGTTTATGTTATATCCAGACTTTTTTAAATTAATGATTGCATGGATGCATTTACTGCATGTCTCAATGAAGGTGAGAGTGCATTAACATTTGATTTTCATCCAAAGCGCACAGTTTTGGTATCTGAATAAACTCTGTGAGGTTGTGATAACTCATAGCACTGCTGTTATGATGATTGTATTTAAGGAAGTGGACATTAATATAACGAGGATTTTTTCGATCCCTACCTATACTTTAGTTTAAAGGTATCAAGTTGGAGGTTTATAAAAATCTTGAAAAAAAAAAGAGAAAAAAATATAGGAAATACTGGGGGTTTTTTTGCCACTGATACGACACGGTATCTTCCATAATTTTTGTTTCATCTTGGTTTAGGTGTAACTCTCAAAATGAGTAGAAACAAACACCATGGTTAGGTCGGGTGGTTTACTGGTTGGTTTTATATATTTTTGATATTTAAAAAACATAGAAGTTACATTTAAAAACAAAGGTTTTCTTTAGAGAGGAGTATTACAGCTGTGCTTTATTGATACAAGCAAAACAATATATATTTTGCTCCATCAGTTGCTTAGGCTTAGCTAAGGAAACACTGCTAAGACACGTCAGCAGGAGGTCTTTTGGAAACATCACCGCCTTTGTTTTTTTAGCTCTTTGCTGTAAAGGTCCATATAACAAGCTTTTTTTTCTGTTCTCCTCAGCAGATGGTTGTTTTTATCACTCCATATGGCACAATTTAGGCACATTAACTGTGAATGAGTGGATTGTGTTATGTTGGAGGCTTGATTTTGTGTTTTTATTGTCTTGGGTTGTAAGCCTCTGATGTAGGAGGCGATCACTTAATTTATCTAAGGTCATGACCCAGTAGACCCTTGTTGTTGCGGTAAAGTTTAAATGGCAAACGGCACTGCTGTAATTAATCATATCAGACAAAATTTACCTCAGTAGTCTCAGACTCAATGCCTTGATGCTTTTCCTGGTTAGTTTTGTTTAAGCAGTGGTCTCCCTCACTGGACCTTAGGACACTATGTCCTGTATATGTCTGCCACACAGGCAACAGTTTTCATCAGTGTGTGTAATGACTGGCATTAATTTGTAGCTTTTTTGACAAACAAGGAAACATACTTATGCAAATGTGACATATCATTAATTAAAAACAACTTTAAAAAAAATGCTAACATTTTCTTTGATTACAAAGAAATAATAGTAACAAAATCTGAAAACGCCCCAGATTTATCATTAGTCTCAACATCATAATGTTTATCCCTTCATTAATTCCAGAGCTTTTACTTTTCCGACATTCAAAAATATCAAATGTGACATCAACAGCAAAACCCTAGATCCAAATCCGGTCCAGAGTGATGTTTCGAGACCCATTAAGGGGTTTGCTGTTAATACATGTCAGGAGGGCAGTACTTAGAGAGCCTTGTGTATTAACACTGTTTTTTTCCTATTGTTGTCCACTTATAAAAGAGGAGGCTTTTGTTTTCAAAGATTTTCTTTATCTAGTACTGTCAGAAGAATTTTCCACCAAAGGTCAGGAGAGGTCTTAGATCCATAGATATGTCAGCATATCTCATCTGCCATCATGTCTGGTTGCTGGACATGATAGAGCCGCCTGCGAGCTGAGAGGCTTTTAGCCACTCCATGGGTCAGATGCCCCCATCGTCGTTGTAAAAAGCCGGCGTAAATCTGTTTGCCGCTGTCCTGTCGGCTGATCAATACTGATCTAAAAGTGATGAATGAAAGCTCGATGGACTCTATCTTTTCTTTTTTCACGCAGTTGGGCGAGGAGCTTCAAATCTCTCTATCAGAACATTGTTTGTGGTCGAAATGGAGAGGTCATGGAGATAAATCAGATAATCATTGGTTTTTACAGTACACTGATGTAACTGTGTTTCACAGCTGCTCTGTATCATTTTTCATTAGCGGCTTTTAAGTGCAGCAGGGGTCAAAAACACAGAGGCAACCACTGGCAAAAGTAATCTGAAATCATTGTGAGGTTTTTCAGTCAGTTTTTTATTCGTAGAAAAAAATCACAAGTATAACAAAAGCATGTTTTTTAAACAAATGTTAAATTGCTAAATAACTGTGCAGCTAATGTTACTTTTCACTACAATAATAAAAAAAAGAGTTGTTCTCTAATTTTTATTTCTAAAACAAATGTCTGCACAAGCTGTGACTTTCTATGAGAGGTTTCTTGTTGACTGTAGTGGATGTTGTTGCTGTTTGATTGGCAGGAAAAACAACCCTGACGTTAGAACTGCCTGTTTTCTGAAACAATGTTGACAAATATATAAACATGTTTCAAAAGGGTACAGTGCTGGGAACATATAAATTTGTGTGGAAAAGAAAACTAAAACATTCAGCATATTAAGCCTTGCTACCCCAAAATCCTGAATTAAATAGTGGTGTAAACAAGGGTAACCTTTGAATCAGTGAATACCTGCATAAATGTTATCAAGGTCTTCACTGCTTATAAGAAAACATAATACAAATATTCCTTTGCTTTTTCAATAATTTCAAACAAAAGCAGATCACAGAATTATGCTGTATGAATTAATTTTTGTGCTTTGACTGTTTCTTCTCAGCTGGGACTGATGAAGACCTGGGGTCTGTTTCACAAAGCAAGTTTTCTGAACCTGAACTCAGGGAAACTCTGAGTTTTCCGTTTCACAAAGAGTTTACTCAACCTCTGTTTCTGTTATCATAGTAACATTCACGTAACGTAATAGTAACGTGGTCGGGAGTAAACTCAATGTGCTTCGTCTCTGCTTTCCTTTGAGCCAATGACGTTGTTTTATTTCCTCATTTGGTCTGGAGATCTTTGTCGTAGTTTTTTGCGAACAATATAATAAATCATCCACTAGGACCGGTAAACACATTAGAAGTTAAAAACAAACATTGCATGTCCTTTTGACAAGGATCTTATTATTAAGGCATGATCAGAATTCACAATGAATTAAATAATTATAGGGAGAGGATTCTCAGACTGCATATAGATATCAGAAAGTTATCTTTATGCGCCACTGTCTCACCTCGAAGTACATCACAACTAATGCATCCTCACATTTGCAGCATTACACAGACCGCTTTAACAGGGAGTTAACATAACTTGATATCAATAAGAGAATATTATTGAGTTTGATAACATTATAGAAAAACTGTAGTCAGACTGCATCAATCCTATAAAATTAGACTGTGCCTCTTCTACCTTCCAGTAGGTTTCTTATAGCTGATAATATGCAGCTTATCATTGACAACAGCTGCTTCAACAGCCTCTAAAGCCAAGTTTTATTTACTTTTTACCTACTTTATAGTTTGAATGTACCTTTTTTTAAATGTAATTATTAAAAAAAAACAAAACAACTGCGTTACTTTGAATGAATTCTACGTTATACTCACATGTACTTAATGTGATTAAAACAAGCTCATTAACAGGATATGAGATTTTTGTTTTTGGTTTGTTTCATATGAACAGCATTCATATCTTTTTTTTTTATTGTTTTTGCAATACATAACGAAATGCTGAAACTGTTTTCAGATTACACATCAGATTAATTCATTCCGTGGGGACAAAAAGAATTACCTTAGGTTTAGGATTTGGATTCATTTGGTCATAACAACCTGCTATTAGGTAGAAGACACAGTCTTTGGCCATTCTATGGAACTGATAACCGGCTGACATCATCCAAAAGGGCTGCAAACAACCGCTTAGTACTTACTGAATAATGTAAGACAGAATTAAAATGAGGACCAATCCCATGAGATGATGCACAGATCCTACCTGTTTGAACGTTTTTATATTTCATCTTCACCTTCTGACAGGTGATTTCACCTAAATAGATACATTGAGCCATGCAAGCAATGAACTAGTTTTTCCTGTATTGTTATTGTGTCTACAACAGGCTATGCCAGTCCGTTTTGATATGTATTGGTTTGACTGAATATGTATTTCTAATATCTAAAAAAAAAAATTCCTGTTAAAATTACCATTTTTAACAAAATGACATTCTTCACATCTAGAATAAACCTCCTGGGTGTCTAGAAATGAATTTCAGATCTCCATATTTCTATTGTTACTGGTCATAATTTGTATTATTTTGTGAATTAAGAAATGTATTTCAAATATAATAAATACATGTTCAGTCAAGCTGATAAACGTCAAAATGGCCACTTAAAATGTATAAACATTTTTATTTATATAAAACCTAATTCTTTTGAGTACATTTTAGTTTTACTTTCTAAAATTCAACTTCTGGTGGCTAAAATGTAATTTAGAAAATCTGCTGTTAAATTTCTGACTAGAAATGTTATTTTGACCAGGAAGATTCCTGTTTTAGTGATCTACAAATTAAACAACAACAAGAAAGGAGAGTGCTAAATAAAAGTCAAAACTGACTGCAATAGAGACTTTTTTCATTTCTGCATTAAAATCTCCAATTCCAATTTAATTATCTTGATTCAAGTGTGTTGGAAAAAGGACATATTAAAAAGCTGCAGGACAGTGGTCCTTGAGGACTTGACTTATCCATAGCTAACCTGCAAGTAGTTATTTTGGTAAATTGGTTTGTGTGTATGACTGCTTAAACATTGTTTTGTAGTTGAGCTATATAATGAGACAAGAAGTAGGTTATGAATGCTGCTTTTTTTAAAGAGAGGCTTTGTACATTTGTGTAACCGTATTAGTATGGTGATGAAAAAACACCTGCTCTCAATACATTTAATCTCTACCTTATGGCCCTACAGGCAATTTTGTGGTAGTGTCAGGAAATCTGAGTTTACTCTACAGAGAGAAGCTTAGGTTAAAGTTTGTTAGACAAGAACCAAGACATTATTCCTTGTTCCTGAAGTGGCAAGATAAAGAACAAGCCTGTTTTTCCACTGTGTATTCACACCTTGCAAGAAGCTCAGCTTAAACTCATTGAAAGTCCTGTTCACTTTAGCGGATGTCAGACACACAAAAGAAAATACTACAGCAACACAAAGGGGGAGGGGGCATTTTTTTGAATAGATAAGTTGGAGAGAAAAAAAAGAATTAAATTTTGAATGACGTATCATACACATGTTCATTTTTTCTCACTGCCTCTTTCAGCCGACCCTCAAACTATTCTTTACTAAACAGATTACTGTACAGATTTGCATACCTGAAATAACGAAATAACTATCGGACTCTAACACAAAAGAAGAAAATAATTTCCCCTTTTCTTAATTAACAATACCCATCCAAATCCCGTCCAATCATATAATTGTTCTCTAAGATGCTGAAGAAAAAAAGTTCTGCCCAGACGTGTTGACAACAAGCAGTGAAAAGAAATCCAAAACAGAGCTCTGAGAAAACCAAATTACAAGGCTGTGAGAGGAAAAAAAAAAATCTTCTCACCCCACGGCGTATGTAGCAAGCTTAATGAAGAAAAAAAACCTGATCCACAGGTAGACCCTGATTGTGGTGCATTAACTGACCAGACTGCTTTTGCTGCCTGAAATCCTGAGGCGAAGAATGAAAAGCTTTTAGGGAATTACTGTGACTGCAATTGGAGCTTTGAGACCCACCATTCAGATGTATCAAGGACATGGGCTCCAATAATAGCATCCTCGGGTTTAAGCCTCTACTGAACCAAAGACAATGTAAGAAAGTCTCAATTGAGTTAGAGAAAACTAGTTTAAATTTTACTTTTCAATCGGAAATGAAGGTATCAAAGTTTTAAGGTAGATTGAAGAGCCGCACAGACCAAACTGCAAGAGATTCAATGTTTATTTGTGGAACAATGTCATCTGCTGATATTTATACAGTGTGTATTATCCAGCCCAAAATCATTACATCAAGGAAACATCACAGCTTCTTATGCATACCTGCTTTATAGCCACACTGATTTCATTTTCCAGCAGAACATGGCACATGTCCACAAATCTAAAAAGTAAGAGAAGTTACTTTAATGACTAAGATATCACTGTGCTTGATTGTACAGCATAGAATTAATAATTCAATGACATAAACTCCATACGGCACCTGTGCAGTATTATCAAAAGTAAAACAAGATACTATCTAAAGAAATTGTTTTAAAGGAACCTGGGTTTGCTGACAAATCAGTAGAGCAACACGCTGACTTCCACAAGTTACTACATTTAAATGTACATTTATACAGTAACCCATGCAGCATAATTCCCTAACTAAGTACCAGTGTTTTTTTTTTGTCAACAATGACGAAAGTATTTAGTAGAGAAAGCTGTTTTTTATGAGAATAGCCAGAGGGAAACAAAATAAACATGGCTCTTTGTTGACCAAATCAATAACAGATATGCATGACTTAAACTAGATAAAAAATGTTGACTGATGAATCTCATTAGACAAACAAAAATCAATGATATTGCTGCATATTATGCATGTAATCTCAAAAGTCCTATTCTGTGCTTACTTGGCTCTACTACGATTTGCCACTGCATGTTTAAAGCCAGCTTGGGGATCAGATGCCAAGGATTTATGGATCTACTTTTTGTAGAGAATGATGGTGGTTAATTTAGAAGTAAAACAGGTGGGAAAAAACACAGCAGC
>JAUZNJ010038567.1:0-11045 GCA_034780135.1 Jordanella pulchra
TGTGTTGGGCTTTTCCACCTTGAAGCGAGCATGCACATCCAAGAAGTTATCCCCTCTCACCTTTGAGTTCAACCACCGCAGCCAGCCTGCTTTCAATTGCACCCAGCATACGGCTCAGCTCCCGATCTTGCTCGTTCACAGCCTAGGGCATCAACCACTGCCGGCAGCCTGATCAATGCCCAAATTGCTGCCGACATCCTTTGTAATTGAAGATACATCAGGTATCCCCCAATCCAAACAGGAGAAATCTGAGTATCATAAAACCAAAAATCCAGACATCTTTTACATATCAATACAAGCTAACTTCAGAACCAGACTGGCAGATTTAATTAAACATGTTAAGCAAGTTCCTTATTCTTGTATGTATTACAACAAGCTAAAGATACACTAATAATTACAAAAGGTTATTTTTAAAACCTATGGTAAGCATTAGGAAATATTTACCTGGCCAGAAGAAAAGCAGTCCAGCTTCTGATCATCCTTTGCTTCCTTGAGTTGGTACCAACACTAAAAAAGCTTCTCAGATGTTTACCCTCAATTTGAGTTTTTTGCTTTTTTAGCTTAAGTCTGGGAAATGTGACTCAGAGAAACCATTTGTCAGCCCTGTTAGTAAGCCGGCACTGCTTGAGCTCCATCACATGTGACTTTAACCTATTTTTCCCATTGGTGCAAAATCCTTTTTTCCTCAAGTATTTATATATTCTGGCCCTATCAAAATTAAAAATATATATTATTTATATTCTATTTTTGCATGACTTTACATATATGTTCTGTGGAAGTACTCTTTTTGAAAAAAAATAGCTATGACCTTTAAATAAGTGGGTAGTAATCTCTTGATAATTTAATATTGCATTAACCTGTTTTATCTTCCTTTTTGATGTTTTACAAATCCATTGACTGCATCACCCATCGGCTTTTTTTCTTTACTGCTTATTGATTTTTCACACTTTAGCAGGAAATCCACCCAAAGACAGCTTACCAAGAGTAATGACAAGTGTTGATATTCAAGGTTGTGACAGTGTGAATTTTTACTGTCGACCACATATCCCATGCAATACAAAACAGGTGCACAGCTCATGTCTTAACCACATGTGCCTATAGAAATTAGAAAATCCTTTTATCCCTTTTATACCACTTATTTACAGAGCTGAGTGGTAACATTTGGGTCAGGGGAGTCTTATTCAAATGCAAGGACAGTAAAAACTTTCCAAAGTGCAAAAGAAATTGCTGTTCCATCAGTGAAGAGCTCAGTGGCCTGCACAACCGCAAAAAAACATATATATCTGGGAAACAGTGTTGATGTTTAAATCTGCTATGGCCCTCTAAAATGAGCCATTTTCCAAGCACCAATTTTACATCCATTTTACCGCTTCTTTGTATTCCTGTTCCCTTAAAGTGCCCATTAAAGGAACTTTTATTTGCTATACTGTTGAAAAAGCCTTACAACTAAGCTGGCCTGCTGCCTATTATATCAGATCTGATCACCTGCTCCTATATCTGGCTGCCAGCAGCTGGATATCAGTTCTTATCTTCGCCACACCAGCCTTCAGCCTCATTTTAGAGGAAAAAAAGGAAATGTCCAGGACTTTGTTAAAACTAGATTAGAGGTTAAAACTACATTTCAGAACCACAGGAAAGTGATAAGCTTCTTTACTGACCATTTCATGTAACAAAATCAAAAAGTGAAATAGTTATGTGTATACCGGTGAGAGAAGCCTTGTCGATTCCTCAGGTGACAAGTCCAATCCTGAGGCGATAAAACTGACACCCATGCTCCAGTGAAAAGGCCATATAGTCATTTAGAGTTTGAGCAAAAATCAAGTTCAAGTTGACATAATTCTAGGCAACATTAAACCTTTAAAATCATGAATATATCTAACATGGACTCTAAATATAATAGTGTGCTTTTTGTCTAATACGGAATACACTAAACATAGAAGAAAATACCAAAGCATGATTCCACGACTCATGATTCATCATTGGTTGAATGAAAACTGTGTATTGGTCAATCTACTATCTGTTTACAATAACTGTAGCAGGAGACACAGTATTATGACTCAAAGCATTTGCAAGTTGTAAATCCTTTTCATTCACTGTAGTGATCTGAGAGGAAAGGTCTTTCTAAAACAGGTTTAAATTTGGGCTGCTGCTCTCAGTTATGTCAATATTTGAAGATACTAGCAATTTGTTTTGTTTTTTGTTTTTTTTTTGTATAATCTTAAGAGCTGAGTAACTCATAGTAAATTATCCCACCTCAAAAAATCAAGTGTTTGAAAGTCTTTAAAGGAGAAACGTGTATTTATTCCACATTTAAAACACAAAACAAGGGTGAACATAGGTCAAGCTTTTGAGCATTGTTCCTGATTACTAAAGCAATTGTGATATCTTTGCATCATCTCATTCATTATGGTTTTCAAACATGTTTTCCTTCTTCTTTCTACATAGTAACTTAGTTTTAGTTGAGTTTCACTACCTTTTGGTCAAGAGTGTTAAACTGAAATATATTTGACTCGGAGCTGAAATTTACTTGGACTTTGAACGGAGTTTGTGGTGATTTTTATTCCATGTATGTGCAGAATTATCTGTTTGACCATGATTTGAGCTCAATTCACACTTCCAGTTATTGTTCTAACACATAGCCAGAAGGGCGTGTAATCATGAACAATGCATGACAGTCCAAATAATATGTGAGCAAATAACATATTTATCACCCCTACCAGGGTGGATAATAAATACATTAATAGCCTGCTATAGACCCTGATTCAAGTCTCCTCAATCCCCATCCCCACCATCCTTGCAACCTCCATTTGTCTCATTCTCCATGCTTCAAATAGTCCCTATTGAAGTACTCTCTGGACAGAAGGCCGGTAGAAGACCGCCATGTTGAGCCTGGTTCTGCCAGAGATTTTTTCCCAGGGGGAGTTTTTTCTCTCCACTGTCCGTCTGTGCTTCCTCGTCATGGAGTTTCTTTGAACCTGCAGCTTGTTTTAGCCGGCATCCATCCTCATACCATCTCTATTCTTCCACCAGTTTCAGGCCACGGAGGATTTAATGTACCCTGCGAAGGCGTGAGTGCTAAAGTCTTAAATATTATTGCGCCTATTATTAAATACTATTTGTAAATTTCTCCTTATTCATTATCCAACTATTCTAGATGGCAATAATTTTGTCCTGATGTAGGGAAAATTTGCATTATCTTTGACCAGCACATTTCCTTTGTATCTTACATGCAGTGTCAGCCACTTTGTATCTTACATGCAGTGTCAGCCAATAGGGTTATTTATATACCCTTTAACAGATACCTTCCATTTTTGATTTTTAGTACCATTTTTGTTAAAACAAAAAGCTATCTGAATCAACCTGGCCTTCTGTCAAAAGGTAATAACCTCCTAGAACTAGTAACTGTTGTATTACTCCAGGAACTTAAGAATGTCCTCTGATGTCTTTGCACCAAGAACCTGACTTCCTGGAGCTAAAACTTAGATTACGTAGCGTATGTAGACAACACTCACGTCTCTACTGCATCTGGTTTGTCTCCATTTGATGCCTCCTAAGGTTGCTAACCATCCCTTCTCTCTGCAAAATTTACCAAAATCATCTATCCATCTGTAAGAATCCATCTACTTTGCTACCAAACGATATGGGATCAGACCAAACCGGCACTCCACAAGACATTGTTCCTTAAAGAGAAATATGCTGACAGCAGATCGTCTCCCACTCCCATACAGGAGGTCTTTCTGTCCTTACAAAGCCTATTTCAGGAAGTTCCAGTCCTACCTCCAACCCATTACCAAGGACTTTCAAAAGATCTGGCAGTCTGTCTGCCAGAGAGCTGTATTTATGGGTAGTAGAGCAGGTGCATGGAATGACTTGATAGCAACTGCTGCCAGCAGAGGTGCATGTGGAGCTGATGAACTTGAATACAGACACAGTGTTCGGATTCAGCTGCATCCTGCGGAGGCTGGATTTGTCAGCCGATTACGCCTCGGCCTGTTCGGATTGCTAGACACCTTTGTATGCGGACAACGAAAACGGCCTTCTTTTAGCCTGTTTTTTAAGGATAGGTCTCACGTATCCTATGCAGCCTTGGTTTTCCCGTGATTCATTGCAAGTTTAAGCAAGCTTCATGCTCAGAGGAAAGGGAGAATGGGGACGAACAGTGGTGAATATTGTAAATGCAGTTTGATATAATAAAAGCATGTGATTAATTCTGTTTGAAATTAATGAAAATATATATTTTAAAAGGTTATGGAGTCAGATATGCAACAGTAATGTTTGGTTTATTGAGAGGGTTTATTCTGTTACTGTGAACTACAGATTTGATATCTGTGATCACGGTTCTGCTGATGAAGCTCCTCAACAATAAAATTAGCAACAGAACAGTAGTAAGAAGTTCGTCATCCATTCTTTGCCTGATTTATATATCAACTGTCACAGTTGCTAGGCAACAGAGTGTACGCTGAGTGACGGGGGGGGTGAAAACTGGAGAAGGCTAGACCTGTTTGAGTCCATAGGAAAAACTCTTCCGCCTCCTTATTTTCATGGTCCTCAAAGGGCCCAGTCCAGGTAGACCAGGTCCTTAGAAGATGCAGATGACGAATCCAAACACACCAAGAATCATGACAGAAACACAAAAGCCTGCAAAATATTTTGTAGAGGATATTGCCCTACTAAAAGTCTGTTTAAAGTCCATTACAGCTAAAAACTCTTTACTCCTGCAGGCTCTCTGGGCTTCACTGACCGCTTGAAATTTGCTAATTTTATTTTAAAATAAAAAAGTCATATAAAACTTGATTTCTTCAAACACCTACAAGGAATAAATGATTGTTCCCATTAAACAATATATTATTTAATATATTATAGTGGTTAGCGCTGTTGCCTTGCAGCAAGAAGATTCTGGGTTCGATCCCGGCTTGGGGTCTTTTTGCATGGAGTTTGCATGTTTTCTCCGTACTCTGGCTTCCTCCCACAGTCCAACAACATGACTGTTAGGTTAATTGGCTTCTCTTAATTGTCCCTAGGTGTGAGTGTGTGCAAGCATGGTTTTACGTCTTTGTGTGTCTATGTGTGGTGTCCTGTCCTGGGTGTACCCCGCCTTAAGCCCATAGTCTACCAATGGATAGGCACCGGCCCAACCGCGACCCTGACGGATGAAGTGGGAGAATATTGATGGATGGATATTATTATATTGTGGAAAAATATTAGTCTAATAGACTAATATCTTTATGCAAGTACATTTTGAGCAATGAACAATTTACTGTTTCTCATTTCATTACTCAAAATAAGCATTTAGAATAGCAGTATTGAAAAACATTTACAGTTGGATTCTGTAAAAATGAAATAGGAAAATAAATATTAAACAGTAAATAAGGGTCTATTAAATATAACATTTATTTTTCTCTTCCTTCTATATTCAAAAGACTGTCTCTGAGAGTTCAAGGTCTTTTAAAAAATCTTGTGCACTCCACTGCTTTGGAGATTTTTTTAAAGCTTTTTGTCATTAACAACCTTTATTGACAGTAATCAGACTGGAATTTGGCACAAACAAAAAAGGTAAAGACATACAGATAAGGTCTCGAGGTAAGTTACACAGCTTTACCAAGCTATTCAGATTAAAAGGGCCCCTTATGAATGTAATTACTGAGAAATATTCTGATGTGTCCGGTAATTCATTTGATCAGTTATCATTCATATTTTCTTTTATTGTTTGCATATGAGTCATCGAAACAACATCAATAAATCTCCTTGCATAATCTGTGACTGAGAGTGGGCAATTAACATCAAATTTCTTTGTTGCAACCATTTGTGGTTGACAGTAACAGTACCAGTGTGTGTTAACTGATGCTTCACCTAAGAGAAAACTTTTTTGGCAAGGACAGTTTTTTGACAGTTTGTCACTAAACAAAACCAGACATCACTGCTAAGTAGCACAAAAACATCAAGGTGTGGAGTTTTACTGACATGCACAAAGACTAATGTAGTTTATCGAGCTTCTGAGCAACTTTACACCTTTTCATCTGTGTTGTACTTTGTTTTCCTGGAAGAGGCGAAAGGGAACATCATGTACTCCATATTGCATTGTAGGACACCAGGAGTCTGCAGATCTTCTTCCAGCCTCCTCTTTTTATATGCATTCTCATGCTTGAATAGATTATGAGATTTTTCTGATTTCCATTGTCAAATCTGCCAAGCTCTCTGGTTTCGGGCATGAAAAATCCCACAGCAAATTCACATCATGTGTCTCTGTTCTAACTTTGAAGGAACACAAAACTTGGCATCTTGTTTCAGATTGATTTGGTTGCAGTTTCACTTTATGGAATTAGTGACCTGTGAAGAGGTTTTATTATGCAGTATCACAGAAACACCAATATTGTGAATACTGATAAATAATGTGTATTTGCGTGGAACCATTTTAATTAATCTGCTTTGACACCATCATTGTTTGATTGCATCGCAGTGAATGGTAAAGAGGCGCACAAGAAAAATCTAAAGAAAGGATACTCTGTCATGTGTTGAGCCAAAAAAATCTAACAGTGCCTGAGGACTACTTTGTACTAGGATAATGTTTTCATCATTATAAGCAGTCATTTTTTTTAACCACATAAAAGTACTAACAGTACAAAACAGCAAATATGGTGGCAGCAACAGCAAAACAACATCAATTTACAATGAAAAAATATTCTGAGTATATTTTGTGATTCTCTTTTTATAACAACAGAGGTGGGTAGAATAGCACTAGTTTAACGTGTTTTATTCAAGTACAAGTAAAAAGTAGCAAACCAATAAATTATTCAAGTAAAACAGTATTTAGTAAAAGAGCTACCCATGTACTAAGTATCCTAACATCTGACTGATTTTTAAAAAAGATTGTAAGTTCACACAAACAAAGATTTTGTTATTTACAAATTCTGGTATAATGAAGTAAAACAAAAAATATAGCTAATACTAAATAACACACTCAGGGAAAAATTCTTTAAACATTTACCTCAAGGTTTGCAGGAGGAATTATAGTCAGATGTGAAAACAAAAATTCTGTGATCTACTGTAGATTATTCTATATGTTCTATGAGGTGGAGGTGAGGATTCTGTGCTGTTCAAGTTTCAAGTTTCTCCACACCATACTTAGGCCAACTGCTCCCATGAAAGTGAATAGCACACCCAAATCTATGGATTTGATGGTGTAGAGCCAGTATTTCTGGCAACATAGTGTGTGTAAGAAAAATGAAGATAGTATATCCAATGTCAAGATTAATTGCTTGAATGAAAACAGCAGAAAGAAAATAAACATTAAAACAACAACAAACCACATTTATATAAAATAAATATCATAAATTATAATAAAAATTACTCCAAGTCAAGAACATTATGGACAATATTGAGAATCCTCTTCAGTAACAGATAAGATAGCAAAATTTAGATAAGCTGAAAGCCATTGTTAAAGCAAACCACACTTCCACAGGCTGATCCCCACCAATTCAGCAATGGTAGAGTAGCTCATCCAAAAAGAGCCTCATCCACATATTTAACTGCAAAGCACAAAATGTAACTGAATCTATTTGTGTTGTGCGGGTAATAGGTGAAGGATTTGCAGTGACGCAATTTATTCTGGAGCTTGACTGTTCATCGGTTAATTCTGATGAGAACAGTAAACACAGAATATCTTTCAAAACTAGTTTTTTAAAACAAATCACTGTGTAGGGAAAATTTCAGTTCTCAGGGTCCTGAATAAAACGGCTAAGAATATATTGTTCACCCAGTAGGTTGAGCTGTCAGTCATTAATCCACACCCCTGTTATCTGATGTCCCACCCCCCAATGCCAAAACAAGGCCTGAAGTTTGCGGCCAAAACTTTTTTTAAATATTCAGAAAAAGAAAAAAAAATAATAATCTGAAAAGTAGATTTGAGCTTTTTTTCTATTTTTTTCAGTTGTAAAACATTTTATTGTTTCATTTTTGGGGGTGGTTCAGTATAATTTTTCAGTTTAAATGTATTTTCTTTTCACAAAATTTATGGCCCCAGTTTAACTGCAGTTTCCTGTCGAGTTCTGAATTCCATTCCATTTATCTTTCTGGTACCCAGA
Organism: Jordanella pulchra; assembly: GCA_034780135.1. Lineage (NCBI taxonomy): Eukaryota > Metazoa > Chordata > Actinopteri > Cyprinodontiformes > Cyprinodontidae > Jordanella > Jordanella pulchra. The sequence goes on from JAUZNJ010038567.1 coordinate 8,082, forward strand.
ATCAACTGAAAGTTGAAGAAAAGGTCTTTGGCTTTAGTTCATGGCTGGTTGTTTCTGGCTTCCCTTCCTCAACCTTCTCTGATGATCGTTGTCTGCCCAATCCTCCACCTTTCAGAAATTTCCTCTCAGAAGAATAAAGGACTCAAATTTCCTGGCAGAACTCACCTCCCAGACCTCCCTCAATTCCCCTCTGGCGGAACCACTGCACTCCTTCCTGGAAGAAAGATCATTCTAAGTTTCTAATTTTTTAACTATACATTTCTCGTATAACCATCAGTATTTCTCCACAAGACCTTGACTCCATCCGAGCAGCTTCACAGTCTGGGATTCCAAAATCACCCCTGATAATTTCCCTTGAAATTAACCTCTTAAAATCTCACCAGTCTCCAAAGTGCTCTGCATGTGGGCTAGGTATACACCTAAAACCATGACAAAGACCTTAGAATGAACTGAATAATAAGGCCATTTAACAATAATGAACACCAAGACAATAACTAAATTCAGTAAGAACTTTTAGAAAATAATAAAGACTTCAAGTTATCAAAAACAAATGAAATCCAAAACCCAAACACCCAAGTATCATGACAGATCCACCATTATTTTTTAGTATGTTTCAGCCGGTGAATATGTGGGCAACCAGGTATTTACGTTTTTATTTCATATTATTTTTCTGATAAATGACTTTGATTTTTTATTGGATTATATACTATATATGTTTCAATGCATATTGAATATGCTTTTGCATTTATGTTTGCTTGATCCACAAAAATATTTCATACTATAACCAGGTTCAGTTAACTATCTGGGATCAGTAAATGGGAATCTGATTAGATGAGGATACAGTTTGCAAAGCTAGCTCACAGCTAAGTAATGACTGGACAGTATGTTTGCTGATGAGGTAGCTTCGTAAAATCTAAACTGCCTTTCAAACTAAAAATATCCTAGAGCTAAATATAAATGTGGATGGAATGAAATTAATCAGTCTGAGGACAAATAACGGTTTAATAGAAATCATTAGTTCCAACCTTCTTTTATACTAATAATGTTGCCCCCATTATTCTAGCAAACTAGAAGGCTCAAATCTCTTATTTCCACTAATTAACTGCATCTGTATTCTTCCATTGATTTCATCTAAAAATCCCAAAAATTAAAATAGGAAAGCCACGTAAAATATTTAATTGTTCCTTAAAGCTATTAAAACTTATGGAACATTTGTCCCTTTTTGGCCACTTTTGTATTTCTAATTCTTTTTTGTAATAAATATTATTCTTCTACTGGCGTACTCATTATAGAGACAGCCCCTAGGATGGTTAGGCTTTGGCTCATGTCCACTTTTTTTCTCTGTAAGTTTCCTTAATTGAGTGAAACCAAATTAGAGCATAAAAGCAAGACACTGACTGCCTGAAGTCTCAACCAAATTTAGCATGCAATGATGGCCATTGCCCTTGTCTCAAGGCAATGACAGAGGACCAACTGAAAGCTACAGCTGTAGCCAGCAAGGTCAGTGGATGCCTACACAGACTCACTAAAAGACACACTTCACACCAACATCCACTTCAATGGAGTGACATATAGCTGGAGCTGTTCTCAGGAAACTGTAGGAGAAGATCTTTTCATTCTGGTCACTCAGTAACTTGACCTTCTCTGATGTGGCAGCTGGTCCTGTTTGGAGGAATAAGCTTTGGGTATTGTGGTGTGTCTGTAACATAATGGAGCCTGGAGATTAATCTAAACCAAGAAGAATATGAAATGGTAAAGTTTTCAAAATGAAAGTTTAAACAACATTGACATCTAGTGGTTTACTTGCTTGTTGCATGCAATTTAAAGTTCAATTCTTTAGTTTATGTTTTTGAGATGTATCTCCTAAAAGATACAGAGGTTTATTAGGCACAGCTGCTCTGAACTCAGCAACAAAGGCAAAAGTGAAAAAAAGTGAATAGCAAAAGAGTCACGACTCATTTCACCCTGAAGATGTGTCTTTTTCATTAATTTAATAGCACACCAGATTAGGTCACCTTCAGAAAATTGTTTGAATTTTGAATTAACCATTTACAGCTGATAGTTTTACAATATTTCAGCATTTAATAGTAAGATTACAGTTCATGTAGATCACAGAGAGCCAGACTAGCTCACAGTAAGACATGAGTGGGTGTTGGTGTTGAAAGAAACATGAGACAAAGATCAGCAGTATGTTTCTAAAATACAGAGTAGCTTTTAAACCATCTAAGTTTGAGTCATTGTTCAACAACCTGTTTAAAAATGTTGCTATACATTCTGATGTAAATAAAAAGTAAAATTTACCATCATCCAAATTCCAATTTTTTAATTGTGAAAGAAGAAGATTCCTTGACATCATGTTTTAAAATCAACATCACACTAGAAAAATTAAAAGTCAGCATTCTGCTAAAATGCATCAATGTTTTTTTAACCAAACAGAATTCTATATAATGAGAATTGTGTAACCTCTTTGTTGAAAACTTTGTTCAACGTTTAAATATGTACAGTGATTATAATAGGAGATCATTTTTGACTGTTTACCTTTTCACGTTTTTTGTTGTAAGGGGTTGTCATGTGCTTGATCTTGAAGGTATCTGATGATCATCTCAAGGAAGAGCTGTATGCTCACCATGGCCCTTTTTTGAAACTTAAAATTAACATAATCAATAATTTTAAAAATACATTGTGTAAAATTCCACAATAGAATGTTAAAAACATCTTCATGTAAAGACATCAGTAACTAAAAACTTTGAAACTCAATAAATCTAGACTAGAATACTTGGGTGCAAAGAATTTAACAGTAAAGAACAAGATTTTGTCCTGAAGATTACCAAACACAACATTAATGGCATAAATACCGAACACACTACCTACTAAACATACAACCAGAGAAAGTGTCATGTTGGGTTAAGGGAGCGCTAACCCAAATGCAGAACACCACACGGAGACTGGGAAAAGTTAAGAAGT
>JAUZNJ010038569.1:0-11045 GCA_034780135.1 Jordanella pulchra
GTAATGAACAACAGTGAGGTAGTGGTATTGACTATTATATTCACATCTTGCACAGTCAGACATATATTGCACAGTCAGAAAGCATATTGCAAAGAATATTGCACCATCAATACATAAGAAAACTATACTATAGTTGCACAGTGGTTGTTACAGGGGTTATTGTTTTATAACCCCTGTAAAAACCACTGTGCAACTATAGTCGCAACAGTTTGTTGATCCATACCATACTAGTAACACAATGACATGGAAACAACTCTTGTTGCCCTTTAATCTTTGAAGCCTCATAATACCATTCCAGATATTTTATATCTATTATTGTCCAGTAAGTAGAACACATTCCAGTCAGTATAATCATTTCAGTTGGGGTCCTAGCAAATTGTAGACCCAGTTACAGATTCTACATGCATAACAAACTGAATGGTGAAGTTTATTACTGGATAAATAGAGAAAGACATAAAATGTATGACCCGTTCTCATGGGTGAATAAGAAAATCTATTCCCTTTAGAATAATAGTTTCTGTCAAGCATGGTGGTCGAGGGCTGATGGCTGATTTGGAATTTTTTTGCTCCCAAAATATCTGGACACCTTACCAGCTATTGAAATGATCAACAACTCCCAGGAACCCAAAGGGCTTCTAGATTAAATATGATGCCATCTGATTAACAGCAGTTGGTTATAGGGTCAGTGATCTTAAACACAAGAGCAAATCTGCAAAAGCATGACTTGAAAAAAAAAGTTGGTTGGATTGAATTGTTGGATTCTAAAGGGGACTAAGTTCCACTGAGGTATTCCTTAAAAACAACAGAAAAGTTGCAGAAAGTCCAACCCAGGGAAGTCAGTGTCAGCTCCCTGCTAACTACTCTCTGTCAGTCATTGCTAGAGGTAATCTTCCAACAGTTTTAAAAACAAACAAACCTTTATGGGTTTGATCCTTCTGATAGACTCATCTGATTCACCAGTCTCCGATTTCATCCTCTTTACTAGTTCGTAAGGTTCTTCCAGGTCCCTTCACTGTTCACCCAAATGAACACTGACTATTTCTCTAAGGATATATGCACACCTTCACACCCTGACCTCACCACAAGCATGCATGCGGTCAGCTTTGACCTTAGCTTGCTTCTGAACATAGAGAAGGAGATTCAAACTGACAGGAGTAAAGATTTTTATTTTGTCCTGCCTGGCTGCGCCCTGCTGTCAGGGTCGGAGTTGGTAGCAGCTATGTTCTTCTGGCCTTGAATGTTTGACTAAGGTCAATTAAAGCCCCTGAGCTTCAGCTCAGCAGCTAATCAGTTGCTGCCCATCCCTTTTCACATTTAGATGTACATGGTGATTAGAAATGTTTGAAGTCATTTAATACTTATTGTTAATATCCATTTTAAAATTATTTTGATCAGTCTTTATGCAAGTTGTGGGCTTATAACATATAATCTATTTAACCTCTGTGACCATCTTTCAAAAACAAAAATGCAGAAGACACGTTTATTAGCAGCATAGCAAATAGCGGAATTTAGCTGGAGGGCAAAATAACCCAGTGACATATCTTAGCCAATAAAAAAATACTACCTACATGACACTCAATCTGCACTAGATAACAGAAAAAAAGAAAACTAAATCTCCAATATCCTAAAGATTTCCTGAATCTTTGTTGATTTTTTATAAATACATCTGTAGATTGCAATGTCTTTTTGAGTTATATCCAATAGGTCAGCACTACAGGTTAATTCTCAAATGATTGTCTACTTGATCTTCATTTACTCAGTATGATCTGTTATACAACTGAACTAACCTTTCGGATCACCGTCTAAGGTAATCTGGCAAACTGGCTCCTTACTTCAATTCAGAGCTGAATATATTAAAAAAGACAAGTGGGAAATTAGAAAGATGGCATTTCCAGATTTTAAAAAATTCCATGGTGTATACATTTGTTTGAAAATCTGTTCTGCAATGATGGAAAGTAAAAAAGATCTGGCGTATTTTTATTGGAGCTGCCAAACTAAAAGCTCAGTTGAGCCATGGATACTCTTAACTCTGAGTAGTGATGTGAATTAAATTGTTGTCTTCAAGAAAATATTTTTTTAGCATTAACTGTAAAAGCTTTGTCTTTTCTTTGGTTACATGAAATATGGTTCTGTCCTGCCTTCTGTCCTCAACCCTCTTCTAAGAAATATGGGACTCCAAATTAAGAATAAGACAGTCCATCCTTAGTCCATTTGGCAAACGAGAATTCAGGTTAGAGTAGGGTTAGAGCAAAGGAGAGAGAGAGGCCGTCCTTTGTCTCAAACCTGTGCATGGGATTAAACAGAGGCCAACAGGGGCCAGGGTCTCTTTAAAGCTGTCCTTGGCGCTTGTAGTGCAGATATAATACTAAATCAATATCTTATGATGACACAGAAACTGTAACCAATTGATACCTTAGAATATTTTTCATTTGGTCTGTTTAACATTTGTCTTTAACAACTATTTAAAAGTTAAGGTGTTGTACTTTTAACTTCAGCCGCTTCAAGATAGGAATCACAGATGTTATCTGCTAGATCAGGGGTCCACACCCTGCAGTTCTAGAGCCTCAGATTTTTTTTGGCTCTGTAAATCACTTAATATTTTTATATAAAAAATATTGTCCTAAATTTTTTTATGTCATTCCTTTGTTTCCCCCATGAAAAAAACACTGCTCCCACCCTGGCCCACCTGGTAATTTAGGTCTAGAACCACAGCTGGTTCTTCCTGAGATGATTCTTGAATTTGTAGAGTTCTGGAAGAAAAAATGAAAAAAGAAGGGATTGACAAGAAGGTTTACATAGCACCTAAGATAAAAAAGATATGGCATTAATGTCAATGCATATTTACGGAGTTAGTTAGGGTTTGCTGTGTGTACATTACCCTTATTCCAGCCTAAAATATGCAGCAATTGGCCAAAGCATTTCCTTTTAACCCTCCTCAAGGAAGATAAATCCCTTTTTATGCATGCTCACGTGTCTCTGGTTTGAAACCTTTGAGGATTCCTGGTAGAGCCTTTCACCAGCTGAGCTTAGAGAGATTTTTTTTCTTTCAGGTTATAACACATAGAGAGCTTCCTGACTTTGCATTCTTTGCTTGTTTTAAAGCAACATAATTATCATTTTGTTTTAACATGAATCTTTGGACCTTGAATTTGGATCTAAATGAGATTTTCTTCAATCTAAAACCTGAGTTCTTATCTCACAGGGCCTGTTGTAAAGTCGTTTCCAACCCATGCAGATAGCAGAGAGATAAAGATAGACATGGATGATTTTCCTGGAGACATTTACAATCTATCAACTTTAATAAATAATAGACCTAATCTTAGCAGCTCTAACAGATATACTTCTTGGAGCAGACCCATAAGGCACCTGGAGGGAAAGGGTGTAGCACACCATTCTTTCACTAAAATGCATAATGAAAAATGTATGGGACATATATGTCTGTGGACTGCTTTCCATGATAGCCTTTTCCTTTTTAAAGAGTGAAGAAGAAATGCACCATCTTTCCAATTCTCCATCAAATGTTCTGTGCACTGTGGAGGCAATAGATTACACGAATCTCCCATTACATTCCAGCCTTAGGTGCTGTTTAATTGGAGTGCTTATGTTGACAGTTCGAGGGACTACCTCACGAAGCAGCTTGTATCGACAGTACTCGACTGTGTGAGGGAAAGATAACCTGCTTTTGTAGCAAATCATTGGCCCAAAGATAATGAGCTGGACTAAAATGGAGTCTTATTTGGAGCCAGACCAACCAGATTGTAATTGCATGTTTCCGTTTTTGGGGGTTAGAAGGTTTTGGTGCCAATCATAAAAAGTCATTTATCGGCCGGAATAAATCCAGGACAGCAAAAAAGGCGACACACAACCATGCAAAAATTTTATCTCCAGAATACTCGTCATTCAACAGGCCAAACGCATCGGTTACCATAGCTATACAGACGACACACATATATTACAATGTGGCCAGGAGACTATGAACCTATTCAGGCACTGGATAAATGTTGAGGAAATAAAGATTAAGAATATGATTTATAAACAAACAGAAACAATAATTTTAGACCAAAGTGAAAATATTTAAAAGATAAGTCACAGCTTTAGCCATTATAGCTTGAGGCCATAGATTAGACTCAAAATCTGGGTGTAGTGATGGACTCTGACCTGAACCTTCAAAGGTACAAAATCACAGTAAAAAGAGAACATCTCCAGGATTAAAGGTCTCAGTAGGATCTTGAAAAATTAATAACTGTGTTTATCTGTATTAGCACAGAACAATGTCTTCAAAGGTTTGCCTAATACCATAAATCAATCGGATGATTGCAGCTGATCCAAAATGCTGCTGCTCTCAGCGTCCTCCCTAAAACTAGACAAGTCAAGCACATCACTACACTTCTAAAGTTGTCTCCCTGTATTGTAGAGAGTAGACCTTAAAGTAATTCTGTTGGTCTCTAAATCACCCAATGGCACCAAAATGCATCACAGGTTTGTTGCCAATGTATCAACTGCCCTGATCTCTCAGGTCCTCTAGGTCAAGTTCACCAGAACCACAAGTGGAGAAGCAGCTTCTTCTTCTTGTGCTCCTCTAATCTGGAACAAAATCTCAGAAAACTGATTTAATCTTAAATCAAGATTAAAAGCATATTTGTTGGAGTCGCCTAATTAAAGTTTGTACTTTTATTTTATAAATACTTTTTAAATTTATTCATTGTTATTCTCTTTAATTTCTCTATCCATCCATCATCTCCTGCTTATTCTGTCAGGGTCACAGTGAGCCCGATGCCCATCACCTTGGACAGGTCACCAGTCTGTCACAGGGCAACACAGAGACGTACAGCCATGCAAACACACACACTCACACTTAAGGGCTATTCAGAGAATCTAACTAACCTAATAGTCATCTTATGACTTAGGCCTGTTTGAGGAAGCCGGAGTACCCGGAGAGAACCCACCAATGTGCTGGGAGAACATGCAAACACTATATATAAACAGAATGCTTGCATTGCCTCATGTTTTTGTGTAGTAAGAGTAATACAGATCATCTGGGAAAACCATCACTTGCATGAAGAACTGTCAGAGGAAGACAGAGAACAGAGAACATACATGAAGGATTTTTTTCCCAGAATGTTTTTGTTTCAAGATTCACAAAATTCATATTCAATACATATACATCACTGCATCAATGATTGCCTGGACTGGTTTTATGATCAGCTCTTTTCATCAAAGTGTGAATATTAAGGCTAGCAAGCATCAGCAACTGCTATCTGCCAGGTAGTAGGCACTGATGTTCACTAAATGAGTTATGTTTTTAAGAGAAGATGCTGTAAATTGAATATATTCATTTTTCCATTACCTGTGGTAGGTAGATGTTATGCCATTTACATTTTGAAAAGAGCTAAATATATATTTAGAGCAATGGACTTCTAACAGAGAAGTGCAGTGTTTGTGATAAAGACGAGACTCCATTGGGATATTTTGATGTAGCATTATTGGTTCACTGTTTTCATTCCCCCCCCCCAAACAAAAAACCCCAAAGTGTTTTAAGTTTGACTGAGCAATAGTCTTCCATCTGCAAGAGGACTTTCTGTAATCTCTTCTGGATGCTAGATTTCAATCTGTTCTTCTTTAGCCGCATGACTTATTAATGCAACAAGCCTAATTATTTAAGAGCCACATTTTGCAGCACAGTGGAAATTGTTTCTCCAGGTTTGGGATAATAAATATACTTCAAGCACATTTCAGTTATTCATGTGCAGCTGTGGGGGATGCCTTCAGGGACATACACGCAAAAGTAAGCAGATTTGTAAGATAAATATTGTGATGCAGAGTCTTTTTTTATCACAGAATACTGATGGATAACATTTGAACTGGCTGGAATTTGAGTGGTGATTGATATTTTTGTGCTCTGTGCTCTTTGTCTTTAATAAAGGCAGTTACTAAGTCAGCCTTTTATCACCTGAAGAACATTTCCAGAATTAAAGGACTAATGTCCAAGCAGGACCTAGAAAAACTCAAACTGATTACTACAGTGTCTTCAGAAGTTTGCCTAAAAAGTCCATTAGACAGCTGCAGCTGATCCAAAATGCTGCTGCATTATAACAACAGAAGTAGAACACCTCAGCCTGGTTCAGTCCCTACACTGGCTCCCTGTGGCTCAGAGAATAGACTTTTAAATCCTTCTTTTAGTCTACAAATCAGTAAATGGATCGTCTCAATACATAACAGATTTGTTGTCAGTGTATTAACCTTCCAGAACACTCAGGTCTCCTAGTTTAAGTCTACTCTGTACACCCAGCACCAAACATGGAGAAGCAGCATTTAGTTTCTACGCTCCGCTTATCTGGAACAAACTCCCAGAAGACTATAAAAGAGCTGAAAGCCTGAGTTCTTTTAACGCAAAGACAAAAGCCCATTTGTCTAGAAGGTAAACTGTTGACTGAGGTATTTTTAGTTTAAGATCGTGGTCCAACTGTTTGATCTTTTTTTACGTATGTGTTTAATGTTTATTTGCTTTTGCTCTGCTTTTATTTTACTTCTATCCTATTGTCCATTTCAAGTAGGGCACTTTGATTTGTCCATGTACTGAATTCTGCTATACAAATAAACTTGGCTTGCCTTCAATCCTTCTTATCCTATTAGTTGGATAAGATAAGTTTGGTTTCTCTGACTGTTTTATGCTGTCTTTTTAATAAATCCGGTTAGATTCTTAATCCTCCTCATTGTTAAACAGAGGTCTTCAATGAAGATAGTTAATGTTTCCAACATAAAATAAATGCAGATGCTTTTCAATTTTTTACATTTTTTATCTCATGGAAACCACAGGTATGCCTTTCCCATTCAGCCGTCTCAGAGTCTAATAATGTGTCCATTTGTCTCCTCTGCAAATCTTTCACTCTGTGTGTGTGTGGGGGGTGGGGGGGGTGGGGGGTGTTCTGACTAGTGTCCTTACCAGCACTCTATGAATACATCTTGTGGGCATCGTGTGGTGATAATATTTAGGTACATTTTCTAATCTTTGGGACTGTAATAGTGCCACTGCAGGAACTTGTTTGTTTTAAAACGTGGGATTCCAAATCTTTATGTAGCATTTCTTCCCATGAATCGTTTCACGTTTTATTCTGTTAGACTTTACGAATTAACTCTTCAAAAATAAAAATCCCCAAAACTGTGAGTATTCAGCCCCATTAACTTAGATACGTCTGAAGAAAATTCAATGCCACTAGTTGTTGTTTGAAATTTAGTAGTACAGAGTTAGAAATACATAATATATCCAAGTACAAATGCAGCAAATCTGTGGAACACTCTGAGGTTTATAAATGAACATCATTCAACAAATGGTATGATAAGGACCAAGGAACACAGCAGATGAATTCAGGTTAAAGTTATGGAGAGGTTGAGAGTAGGGTTAGGACATAAAATATTATTCTACTAAGCTGTAAATATGAAGAATTGTTCGTTCCATCATCTTGAAATGAAAAGTTTAGATCATCAGCAAAACTTACCACCCCATAGATGTTCATCTAAAATTCAGCAGTGATCAGAAAAGTGGGGTCAGTAGATGTCAAAATTGAACTCCTTTGCCAAGATCTAAAAACTCAGTGTAAAGATAAAACCTAACCCTCCACGTAAGGATCCCCATAGCTAAATAAGGTGGTGGCGGTAGCATGATATGGGGTGCCTCTCTTTAGGAAGGACAAGGACATTGATGAGGGGTGATGGAAAAATAGGGGGAGCTAAATAAAAGGGAAAATGTGTTAGAGGCTGCAAAAGACTTTAGCAGGGAAATGTCACTAAACATAAAGCTATAGCTGCAATAGGATATTTAGAGCAAAGTCTATTCAAGTGCATAATGTCAGTTTGTCATATACACTCTATATCTATTTGAACAACGTTAAAATGTCCTTGTACAAGAGATCAAGCAGAGATATACACCAAAGGCTTTGATTGCATAAAACCCCAATAAAATACTTTAAAGTTTACTATTGTAACATCCATGGTTGAAGAAGAGACGACAATATGTTTGTACAGATCTAAAAAGGAAGACTCATTATCCTCATTGTGTTTCTGTGATAACACACACTCTAAAAACAACTTGTTGATGTTCAAACATCTGTCAATCAATGAAAGAGGAGAAACTTGGGTATATTGAGGGAAAAAAAACAGACTCGTGCAGAGAAACTGATGTGTTGAGTCAGATGTGTTGAATTACCTTCATTCTCCTGATCACAGAAATCTCAGTTTCCATGGAAGCAGACCAGACAGCAACACTGACCATGAATGGCATACTTAGTAAGCTGCAGTTGGGTCGGTACTGGTTCCCTACGTGTGCAGCTGACGTGACCATGGATGATTCACAAACAACCAGGTGGAAAAATAGCTGCTTAAATACATTTGGTTTTACAGAGATCATTGCAGAGATTTACCGGCTTTTTTCTTTCAACAGAAGTGAAAATGCAGCTTGGATGTGCGTCACGAATGAAATCAGAGGAAAATTACCAGCTGAAGGACAGAAGGCTCAACAAAATAAATTAGAGAAATTTGATCAAAGCAGGACTCAATTCTGTGATCAGGCTGGTTTATGTGTGAAACCAGAGTTGATGCATTTAGAGCTTTTTATCTAAAAGTAAAAAATATGTTTTGTTTTTTTTTAACTACCTATATATAGCTATTTCGTAAAACACAAGTAGAAATCTTGCACTTCTAAATCCAAATTTTCTGGAACAGCAGTAAAATAATTTTATCCAACATTTTATAAAGTTTAACTAGCACTAATATCTAATAATTCTTCATTGTGGGAATTTTGCTCTCCTAGAAATAAATATTAAATAATGCAACAAAAGTAACTGCAAACGGTTAAACTAATAGAACATAAACAGCGTATTATACAAGGCAAATAAATAAAATGACTTTTAACATGCTTTTACTCTAATCAGTGACTAGACACAACAGTTATTAAAAACAAATCTTTAATTTTCTGCATTAATAATAGTTTAGCATTTATAAATGCCTTTCAGCCTATTCTCCTAATTTTTTGATATCGGAAACGTCTTTAAAACAAGAAAAACTGTAAGAAAGCTGTACCCTCCCGATGTGGTATAACTCATTTATTGAGTTTCAACTTATTCAGCATATTTGCAGAAAAAAAAAACGGCAGCTGAGGCTAATAAGGATATTCTAAAAAATAAATACAAGATTAAAAATAAAATATTTTTTCTACCTCTATACAAAGGACCACTGGGCTCCTAAAATATATATGGAAGTAAAAACATCTATCATTCATCTACAGCCATTCTGAGTCATAAACCTTAAGATGAGTCTCTCAAAGATGCTGACATCATGCTTGTAGAAAAGTCCTGTTTTTATCGGAAATGACTCAAAAGGCTAATTTATAAAAATCCTTTTAATATTTTCTCTTTTTTTAAATCTATGATATGTTCATTTTAGACTTTGACATTTACATGGTTTATGGGTCTTTAAAGTGTTGATATATTCTCTTTAAGTGAAAAACTAATTGGTCTGCACATTTGGTCCAACTTGGCAGGGTAATAATCAAATGCAAAAGAGAGAAAAGGGCTAGAGAAAAATCAGATGCAGTTGAGAGAGGTCTTTTTAAACACAGAGATTAGAGAAAAAATATTAACTATATAAAAAAATAATTGAAACAAAGAGTGTATTTCAAGCAGTTGCAATAATAGATAAACAGCATTATTTAGCCAAGGTTTAAGGCTTATCTTTTGGTTTCAGAATAACAATCTTAGTATGATGATCACTGAAATACAGAAGGTGTCCAAATTCAAAGGATGTTTTCCAACGCCATGTATAAGACAGCAACGAAGGCTTTATGAAATAAAGGCTCCTTAAAATGGTACCATCATTTCCCCGATATGAAGGATGGGTCTCGTGTATCCTTGGTAGCCAATTTTAATCTCCTAATTTATTTCAGACTGAAGTGGATTGATCAAACTGCTAAAATTGTCTAATTATAGCTCCTATTCCTTCCTCTACCATGGGTAGGAAAGGAACTCTGAACCGCTGTGCCCATTCCAGACAGCCCTTTACCCTCCAGTAGTCATTATTGGACGGTGAAGCAAACTAGAAAAAGTTGCATTTCTTGCAAAAATGCAGTGTGAATGCTGTATGTATGCTAAACTGTAAACTGTAGGTTGAAAATGGCAGAAACAAGCAGAAGTTGAAAGCAGAACCTGCTAAATAGTATGAAATAGAAGAAAACAAAAAAGTTTAATTTCTTTCATGAAAAATTGCAGAAGCAAGCTAAAGCCAAAAGGAGAAACATTGTGTACACGTGATGAATTAGCAGAAAACAGAGAGCTTAATCCCTACCTGGAAAGAGCAGAATCAAGTCGTAGTTGACAGTATAGACTGAAAGGTAAAATAAAATAGCTGAATCAGAAATCAATTAGCATTAAAAAAAAATCAAATATTTTGAGGTTAAACAGAAAAAGGAGTAGCTTAAGAACAGAGACTAAAAGGTTGAAGAATATAGGAATATGAGGAGCTTAGTGTTAAATCATTTGTTGAAATGTCAGGAATCAGCATAACAGTTGGAAATTAATTCAAATCTGTGTGTTCAGCAACATATAGAAAATGGTGTAGTCTTAAGTGGCTTTACTAGCCCAAGAAGCAGACAAATGAGAGAGAGAGAAGTCAGCTGATACCATTTAAAAAAAAAAAAAGTCAATTAAAATAGTCGTTTACTGACCACTGAAGAATATTGCAATGGTTCACACTTTATACACAGGGGTTAAAATACCATTATGTTTGCCATTATAGAACAGCCTAGTATACAGTTGTGGTCAAAAGTTTACATCCACTTGTAAAAAACATAATGTCATGACTGTCTTGAGTTTCCAATAAGTTCTACAAGTCTTATTTTTCTGTGCACCAATTCTGTCAAGAAGAGTGGTCAAACATTCAACCTGAAGCTTGCCAGGAGCTTGTGGATGGCTACCAAACGCGCCTAGTTTCCGTGAAAATGGCCAAGGGACATGTAACCAAATACTAATGTTGCTGTATGTATATTTTTGACCCAG
>JAUZNJ010038570.1:0-11044 GCA_034780135.1 Jordanella pulchra
GGCAAGGGTCTGTGGTTCTCCGCCTGCAGGTAAAGATAACCTTACACTCTGGTGTCTTCTTTTGATTCTTAAGTGAAATGAACCTAACATAAATCAATGTAGCCTTTTCAAACCATTATGATTTTTACATTATTATCTGGGAGCTTCTCTCACTTTGTATTGACAAAGTTTCTCTGATTTATGCTTTGACTACATTTATGTATGTACCAAAATTTAGAGTGTTTTAATTCAGTGATGAAATTCCAGACCCCATGTTTACCTGCAGGTGAAGGCCAATCTCTGAAGCTGTGTTGACTCATTGAAATAATGCAGAATGTTTTGGACAAGCACAGCAGGCAGAGAAGAATCCTGCTACTGATTTTGTTCCACTGAGAAAACATGTTGAAACCAATAAAGGGAAAATAAGCAGCCGCAAGAGGAGGAGGTGAAAACAGAATGAATGGGAGATTAGTCTGATGTGACTTACACGTGTAACCATGGTCACAAAAGTCAAAACAAGGCAATGAATGTAGATTCTACACTCGTTCCTTTTACACTATAGAAGTTAAAATGTAAAAGGATATGGGTTTAAAAAAGGGTATAGGAAACGTGGAGAAAAAGAAAATAAAGTGAGGAGAGCCTGCCCAGGGTTTAACAGAAGCTTAAAAACAGAGATTCTGGTGCAACAGTTTGATAAAAGAAGAGAGGTTCAAAGAGACGGGAACAGACACAAAGGGATTACACATAAAGAAAAAGCTGTCATTGAACGAGAGTTATGACATATTTTTGTGAAGTGGATTTACAGACTTGGAAGGGAGACAAATGTAGTTAAATATAGATGAGGCAGCAAGACATACTGCAGCGTTAAAAAGAGAGAAATTTAGATATGATAAATTAACTGGACCGATGAGAAAAAGAATTGAGAAAACCATCAAGTCACTACTTAACCAGCTCCTTTTTGTGTTACATGTATGATTATATTTCAATCCCACAGCTGTGTTCCTGATTCTAGATGTTTTATTGTTGGTCTGATCGTGTAAACAAAATCCCCATTACTTTTATAAACAGATTTCATACTCTGGACATGAAAATCTGAATGTTAAAAGATCTTTGACTTGAAATTAACCAACGTGGCCTAGAACAGATCATTTTAACCAACTTAATTCTGATAATTTTTCAGGAATCGATTATGGCTCTGTACAGTATGTTTACATCCAAGATCATAAAAAAATAGACAGCTGAAAACTCTTTCCCTTAAAATCCATTATTATGATTAGCTGCAGACATCAGGCTGGTTGGAGACATGCCATACCATGTTCACCTGCCCTTAAATGTGAAGCACATAATTTCCTGATCAATATGTTTCTGAAATACAGACTGCAGAACTTTTTTCTTTTTTTTTTTTCAAATGCAGGAGACCAGTGTAATATATCACCTCACAGATATTTTCCTTTTTAAAATAAGTGATGATCCTATGGTTTAAAAGACATCATACACCATAAACTCAGTATCGGAAATTGACGTAAATATAGAAAAACCCGGAGATCTTGTAAAATCAAGTTTGAATTTTTAATAAAATATTTTAAAATAATAATTGTGTTTTTGAATGCACTTTTGGTTGCTGCACATTGCAGCTTATTTTAAATCAATAATAAAGTTCAGCGGACAAATTACGACTACCTCCATCTGCCTTGTCTGCTATGACTCACGTAAACACTGTACTGGCTAGATTTTTATTTTGAACAAGGCTGAGTCTAGCAACAGGAATTGGATTCTTGCTGTGATCAGCTTGTAAGTCGTGTTGTTCACAACTGAGTGTAAATAAAGAAACCTGCCAATCAGAATAAC
This sequence comes from Jordanella pulchra, assembly GCA_034780135.1. NCBI lineage: Eukaryota > Metazoa > Chordata > Actinopteri > Cyprinodontiformes > Cyprinodontidae > Jordanella > Jordanella pulchra. Next base: position 1,828 of record JAUZNJ010038570.1, read on the forward strand.
ATTGTTTTGCTCGCAGTTATTAAATAAAGCAGCAGTAAGAGCATCGGCCATGTTTTATATATATTTTTGGTTGTTGTTTCTTGTGTGTATGGTCTACTTAAGAGGTTTTTAAAATTAACAAGACAGATAAAAACCCTTGGATGAATGGTTGTCTAGATTCAACTGGAGGTTTCATGGCTTAATGAAATAAAGTTTATCTCAGTGTTACAAGTATACAGACTGCCCACTTGATCATTCATCATACAGCATGTAAAATGCCAAGTATTGTACGAATCTCAAGGCCTAGGTTTTGCCAGGCAGACTAATGCTGGCTTTAAGGAACTACCATTTTAATAAACCTAAACCTCTTTCACTGCATATCTCACAAGTCAGCAGTGCTTACACATAAACACTGACAGGTAAATCTAACACAGGAAGGGGGATTACTCTTTAACCCTGTAAAGGTTTTTTTTTCATTCTCAATTAAAACATTTGATCCTTGCCAAAGCTGAGCTGGTTAAGTTACATCTATTAATTAAATGAAAGATTATGTTGTATCTCTAATATAAAATTGTGGATTAGCCTGAAGATTTGAAGAAACACATCTTACATGTCTTTTTCCCTTGCTCTTGCTAGAGATCCCCTCCACTGCTCCTCCCCCACAGCATAGATTGCTGTAAACACTTAGACTACTAAGCAGTGGCACCAATGATGGCATATAAACAGCAATGACACACTCACTGGTAAGAATGATACATCGACGATAATGCTGCACAGCTATTGGTTCAGCACACAGGCAATCCTGAGCTTGGAAGACATCATGTGCTCTTCAGTGGAGGGGTGTGAGTAGTATGTATATGAGCTTGATTGATAATGCCCAGATAATCCTCCTGGATGTTACTGATTGCTTAATTGTTGCATTCCTCAAATATCTATTCATACAAAGTTTATCCTTTCACATTCTATCATGGTCTTTTAACCCCACGGTTGCTTCCCCTAAATTATATCTGATATAATCCCTCTGTATACCCTTTTTCCCCTTTCTCAAAGTGGGCTCAAAAAACAATTTACTGAAGACTGACATCCCTCCTGAGTGCCCTTATTCCAAGCCTCATCATTAAGTCTTCCGATTACTCATTTTTACACCAATATATCCATCCCTTCTTCCCACTTCCATAAATAGATTTTAAACCCACATATTTGTGATGTGTTCCTTGCCAGCAAATTCCATGTTAATAGAACTGACAATGAGTCAAATGCTGAAGACCAGAGTTCAAAGGGAAACAAAGTTTAAAATGAGTCCCCAGAAAGCAATTGCACTTCACCACATTGGCCTGTTGTGTGGAAGAGAGAGCAAAGTGCAAAAGAAAAGCTCTTGATTTACCAGTTGGTCTAGAGCTCTAAATTCAAACTTGGTTGTGAAATTTGGGTCATCACGGCAAGAACAAAATTCTAGATACAAACAACCAAAATCACCTCATTCCACACGGTCACTGCGCTGTCCATTTAAGGTAGAGTAAAGAGATATGTCCAACAGGAGAGACTATAAGCAGAGTCCCTATTAGCCCACATCAAATAATCAGTGGAGGTCACTTGGGGATCTCCTTCAAATACAAAAATAAAAGTGCAGCAGTGATAAGGATGTAACAGCACTGTTAACTGTGTGAAATAACAAGAGTGCAAGATGGTCTCAAGTATACCTGGAGTAAGGATTATGTTGATTTAGGAGTTAAATACATATATCAAAAGTATACAAAGGTTTGAGATTTTTATCTCAGATCTTAAATTTTCGTTCTAATATGCTCAGAGGCGCAGTCCTTCTGAGCTTACATTGAATGTTTGTTACAGTATAAATCAGTGAAAACTTCAGTCTTTGACGGCCAGGGGTAGATCAGAAAGACAAAAGCTAAAATAAACTTAAAATTGAATTTCTGATTATGCCTGTCAAGGATCAAAAAGTTTTATGTTTTTTTATTTATTTATTCCAACAGCCCCTTAACATTCATTTGGAACTTTTACAGTTTCGTATCTTAAAGGTAAGGCCCATTAGACCTAAAGAAAAACACACACACACCAGAGAAAAACACACCCAACAGGTGGGTGAGACAAAACAATAAGATGAAGTTGAAATGAAAAGCTTGCTGGCAGGAGACCAAAACCTGAAAGGCAGACTGAATACACACCACATAGGAATGATTGGTTAAATGTGAAAAGTAAAAAAGAAAGATGAGTCCAACAGAGAAGCACAGCATGTATAAAGTAGCCAATTATTCTTTATTGCTTAGAAAACTCATTTTATTTACAGCTAACTTATAAAACTTAAATACTGTGCAGTACTCAAATTTGGAAATATGTTGATACAAGTTTCCCTGTATAATACTTTCAAAAAACCCCTGTGTGCTTTCCAAAGGTAATTATACGTCAATCCACTCACCGGTTGGGCCAGTGCCTATTTCCGGCAGAGTATGGGTGAAAGGCAGGGTACAAGCTTGATAGGGTGCCAGTCTGTCACAGGGCAACACAGGGACACACAAAGACATGCAAAGAAATTGGCTTGGAAATGTTTTTTGGCCCAAATGCACAGCTGTATTTTTTGCTTTAAATGGTTTTAGAAATCTTGATACAAATTTGCCTTTAAGGGGGAAAACAATCTAAATATATTGCCATTCTGAGCAGCTATAATTTGAACACAAGCTTAAGTTCCATAGTCTGTCTTTTATAATTAAACTTGCTCCCTAGTCTCTCAACAAACCTGCTGAACCTTGCTTGTTGCTTTACATGGGCTGAGTAAGCAAGGTTCCAGGTCTTAAATTTTTTCCTGGGTATTTTTTTCCAGATCTAATAGCCAGTAGCATGAAAAAGTAAGGCTGATTCTGTGGTGATTTATCCAGGTCATGATGGTCAGTCACAAATGAGTGAAAACATATAATAAGATTTTTGATCAAATGAAAATAAAGAAGTGAAAGACACCCTAACAAATTTTGTATTAAGAAATAATTCACCCTGACAGATATTGACAGCTTTTAGTATGTTACTCTGTGTCAAATTTTCCTCTGGATGTTTTACGTCTTTGTATGTCTTAACAACATCTCACCGATTTCACTGATCAGATGTAGACGCCATTAAAAGATGAACCAGATTATGTGGTGAAGGTCTGAATAAAAGGACTTAACAGAATAATTATCTGCTAGCAAATGTTATTGTTGCAATCAGTAAGGATAGACGAGGTTCTATTTCTCTATCGTACAGCTTCTTACTGAAATGTGTAAATTCACCTCTAAACACAAAGCTTTGGAGGTCTGAACTTTGACTTTTGATAATTTCCATCAATCAACCGTCCCAATAGTTCCCAAATCTTTTGGAAGTTTTTTTTGTGTGTGCCATATAACAGTAGAGGTGGCAATTCACAAGGTCCTTGTTTAAAAACTTTCTGTGTGACACTAATTGTAGATAAATACTTCTTCCTTAAAAGCTTTTAATTAGAGTGTTGCTTAGAGCCTTTTCTGATGAACTCTTATGCTGCCAATGTGACAGGATGGAGACCTTAAAGAAAACAGATCTCTAATGAAATATGGTTTTATTCTTTTAAACCAGTTTCAGCTTAGCCTTAATTAGCTTTAGGCCAGATAGAGTCAGCCAATTATACTGTGGTTCTGGATAATATCGCAAACTCATGATTCTTCCCTTTACTGAACAGACCTCAAATGTCACACTGCTTGTGTACAACTCTGCAAGCTTTGAGGCAATGTTTTTTTTTTCTGTTACACTGGTGGCAGTATGTATAGAGAAGTTCCTACACGGCAAAGGGTGAGCTGATCTTGATCTGTTTGGGACTGTGCCACATTTTTCATCTCTGCCCCATAGACCAACGAATTAAAATGACCTGCATTTGACTGGGTCAAATTATGAAATGTAATATAGAAAAAATTTTAACTTGTAAAGAAAGCGGAGCTAAAGTCACTGCCACAGTTCCTACATGCACCACCTTAAAGTAGCTGTCAATCAAAATACTTTATCTTCAACCTTCGCACCAAGCTCTTAACAGGATAAGGATTTTAATAAATACAAATTATAATGGAAACTATGTTTAAACAAAAGAAAATGCAGCCACATTAAAGACTGTGGTTTATTGATAGGTGAGGCCAGTGAAAGTTGATCCTCACCAGTGTTAGTAAAAGGGTAATATATCATTTTATATGCTACTTACACTAAATACACTAATGTTTAGCTTAACAATTTAGCATTAGAGTCTGACCTTAGAAATTACAACCTGCATTTGTCAATGTGTGATTTTAAAGATTAATATCAGGAAACACATTGATAATAATGTAGTATGTTTGTTGCAAATTACCTGTTGGCTTTGACAGATGTGTCATCCCTGCTGCTTTACCTGAGACTATGTTTCATGATTCCTGCTGTGCCAACTGTTGCTTGCTTAAATGTCCTTGAAGCTGTTGGCATTAAACAGCTTTTGGTTATAAACGAGGTCATGGTAAATCCTATAAATATATGAAATGTATGTTTGTCCTCATTCAAAATTCACAGTGCATTCCTATATCTTTAATAATACCCAGCCTAGTCTAAATCCACAGCAGAAACCCTGTACATCTTACAATAACCCTCCAAAATTATAAGAAGAGCAAGATTGTTTTTAGCATAGGTTTGCTAAAGGTAGACTATTTTTGTTTACATTTTAGTGCATCCTATCAATGAGGCACACATTTTACAATCCAATTAAAACCCTCTTGTCAGTTTTGCCTTTTTTTAGTTTAACATTCTGTCCTTCTGTTATCATCTTGTTACACTGACACCCTACTACCAGAATTTTTAAAGAGGTATTACAGATATATTCCTCTTTGTTTCCCATTATATAGATTAGTATTTTTTTTGCTGTGCATGCAAATTACAAAAATGATAGCCTGCCTTGTACTATCGCCATGAGCAAAGTTATTTGCATGTCTTTTAACCTTGCCATCTGTAAAGACAAGTGCTGCACATTTGCCTATAGTTTAACTGACAAGTGAAGACTAAAACCACTCTCACGATCAGTTAGCCTATATGTCTTTCTATTTTAATCATCAAGATATCAATGTTAAGAAAATAACAGTCCAGTATTACCCATTTATAGTTCTGATACTGCACCTTAAATAGTTTGATTACCAGCTAAACCATACAGCCCTGGATTTATTTCGAAAATGACAAAACATTCTGCATAATGAGACTTACTACTTAAAGGCATCACATGAATAAAAAACTACTACTGCTAAGAAAGGTATACAAAAGCCACAGAAATACGGTAACAATGACCTGGCAAGAATGTTATTTAATCTCATAATCCTGTGTATAGAGTCTCTCCATGCTCTGAAGAAGATTAACAATCTAATTTTGCCAAATGACGGACAGGCTGACATGGCATGTTGAATTACTCTGAGTATTTCAATAACATCTGACCACATCTTGCCAGTTGTATATAATTATCTTTTCCTACTAAATATTTGGAAAATGATCAAATATGGAAAAAAGAAAAAGATATATAAAAATTACAGCCCAGCAAAAAGTTATTTGTTGTGTACCAGTACAATAAAACTGTTTGCATTGGTTTTTACAAACAGTTAGGTTGTGGCTCTTAAGTTTTTCTTGTTCTTTATATTAAATTTTCAGCCATTTAGAAATTTTCTCCTTTGGATCTGTTCAGCTCAGTCATAACTCTGGATATCTGTTTTTTTGTTTTCATACCTCTATCTCATTCATCAAGTTTCCTCAGCTCCTTAATTGCTCCCATCTCAGCAACCATTTATCCTACTGGTTAGTCTCACCTGATTAACACCAATCATTTGCTCACATTTTTAGCCTGTCTTTTTCATATAGGCTGCTCCTTCCCCAATTTTCTGGCATCCTGTTAATCTGGTTGTTTCCATGTCTATGTCACCTTTATTATTAGGTTATGTACAGGGTGCTTCTCCGATATTTCATTATAATGGACCGTTATGCTCAAAAAAGCCAATATGCTCATTTTTTATGAATGAATTGCACTTTGACGGACATCTGGGCTTCTTCCACACTGCATTTCATCACATGCACTTGTTATTGCAGAAATCTTTTGAATTACAATAGAATTATGCTCTTAGCCTGAATTTTAATGGGCATAACAGCCACTTAAACAGTGTTTACCTCCTTATTTGCAAGCATACATGATTGAAGGACTGTGAAACCTGAACCCCCCCCCCCCCCCCACACACACACACACACACACACACCCACACACTCCTGGTAGGAATCCAGATGTGTATGATCCTCCTGGTTTTTAATCTTTCATAGCACTGCAATACGTCAGCCTCATGATTTATGATTGATTGTTGAGAAATATCAGTAAAGCTAGTTAATTTCTTTTCAAACTTCTGCACCTTTTTTAGTTTAATCATCTTTTACCAAATGGTTATCACATTTTTTTTAAATCAGAAATAAGCTTATTAAGTAAACTACAATGTTACATCCAAATCTGACAGAGAAATGAAAAAGTAAGTGAAGTTTGGCATTATTTATAAGAAAACTAGAAATAATTCTTATCAACAGAAAGAGACGTCTGCCTTTTGTAAGAATAATACATTATATTCCCCAACTAGTGCCGGAGCAAATACTCAAGAGCATATTTTTTCTAAAAACCAAGCAAATCATTCTTTATTTTTTCTTTGCTGGATTTTCTTTTTATTGTTTTTCTGTCACTGATTCGATTGTTTGGGATCATACGGTTGATACTTGAGGCTCCTCATAGCCTCTTTTATATTATGGCAAATGTGCCGTCGGCCTCAGTTGTGATCTTATACCTGCAAGGTAACTTTTCCCCCTAAGCTTTAATAATGAGAAGGCTGCCATATCCCCCCTCATTAACCAGAATCTACACTGGGCCACATCCTTGGTGCCGGTTTGAATGTGCTACTCATTTATGACAGAACAGCCAGCAAGACTAGGTAGGCTGTGCTGCTCTGTTGAAGATCAGACAAAGACAGCAGGAAACAGATTTGTAAAACAATTAGAATAACTTGATTTTGCTTCTCTTTTGTTCCAATTAGTGTATGACTACCCTCATTTGTACAGAACTGGTGCAGTTTCTCAATGAGCAACAAATTATTATAATACAACATTATTACCAGGAAGACATGAGAAGCAGACAGGCAGATACAAGCACAACAGTTGCACCCTGACCATAATCCACCCACACTCTGGGAGTAATGGCTTATTTGCAACTATATTATATAACCTTTCCTTCACTAAAAGGTTTGTCTTAGTGCCAATTATTGTCCCTTGAGGAAGAAAATGAGTGCCTCAGCCACAGTGGCTGCTTGCCACAAATAAGCAATAAAATATAAAATAGTCATCTTGCCTCAATCCTTCACCTCCCACACACAATTAATTCGACAAACCCCTAAAATCCTCTGAACAAAAACTGTCAGGCTGACACTCAAGTAAATCTCTGTTTAGTTAATGATGTTGCTGTTTTACCCAATTTCCTTCACTTGGAAATTCTTCAATTCGATTTTGTTGTGGTACAAGTAGATTACAGATTTCAATAGCACCATGGAAGGAAATGTCATTAGCACTTCCTGAAAATAGGACAGTTTAAGATAGATGGTAGATTACCTGGGCTTTGTTGGGTTTCTGTTTCCTAGAGATTTGATTCTGTCTTTCTTTTTGCTCTCCTTCTTGCTTTTGTCTGCATACCACCACTCAAAAATTCCCCTCTCATCAGGGCTCCGGTTAAGGTTTGTGGGTTCTGAGGAATTATGGGTGAATCTGTTCATAATGTAGATGTTAGCTGGCTGGTAATATGTAAATAATTTATACAAATTCATATTTAATGTCCAAATAACCATAACCCCCTAAAATAACAACAACAACAAAAAACACACAATATTTTTGACTTAGCAAGATTGTTTTTGGAACAATATCATTTTCATTATATCTCGTGTGATGCATGTCCCCTGACCTTTCAAAGACGAAAAGTGCCACACATGCTCTTGTTCTAAAAACTCAGTAGAAAATAGTGATGGGACGGTTTTGTTCTTAATTAATAGAACCAGTTAATTAAAATTATTTTTTTAAATATTTGTATACCCAATCTGATTATTTATCACTGAACTTTGTTTGGATTCCTGGACCTTCTAGGGAATTTCTCCACTCATGATGGAGGTCATATTGTGGATTTGATCTGTTCCACTAATCTCACAATCTCATAATTACAATCAATATTCTCTCCTGCTGCAAATTACATATATTAAATCACCTGGCAAACCTTGCAAAAATTGATATCACCTTTAACATTACTTTTGCCTTTATTGCTTTCTAAACCAGAAGTATTCAACCCTTTTTCCTTGAGGACCACTGTCTTGCATGTTTTAGAGTTGTCTCTTCTTCAGCGCACCTGAATGAAATGATTGCATTTCCTCCTCAGCAGCCTCCAGGGCTGTAAAGGCATGTTAGGGTCCAAATTATTTAACTCCGAATTGTAGAGTTATGGAAACATCTAAAACATGCTGGACTGTGCTCTTTCTGATATTTTCCCCACCAAATTGGCCACACCCTCTCCCCCACTGACTAAGACCCCTTGAAAATTGGTCACCCATAATACAGTAAAAACTAACACTAAAACTGTCTCTTTTACTTACTGCCCCTTGGTACACCTAATAAATTGAAATACTGTAAGCACCAGCTTAAGGGACTACATAAAAATCTTGTCTACCTGTCTATGTGTAAATCTGTACAGAGTAGATATAAAAATACAAAGCTTTGTAAAGTTCACTAGTGAAATGACTGCTCCAACCTCATCCCACCATTTTGCTTCAACATTTCTAGATCTCTTTTCTCATCCTTCAGCACACCCCAGAAGCCAGATAACATTACCTCACCCTATGCATCACGAAATGAAAACTTTTCAGACTGTCATTATTGTCATTAGTTTCCTTGATCTTTCCTCTACTGACATCCCGACCGGATTTGCCTTCCATTCAAACTTTACATCACTCTGTTCAACTGACTAAAATTTTGTCTGGGTTCAAAACTCCTACTATTTTTTAGATGCTTCCTGCTGCTGACCTCCTCTATGGAGATGGAGATTTTAAGTTCCAACAGGACTTGGCGCCTGCACACAGCACAAAATCTACCCATGCCTGGTTTACAGACCATGGTATTTCTGTTCTAAATTGGCCAGCCAACTCCCCTGACCTTAGCCCCATAGAAAATC
>JAUZNJ010038571.1:0-35339 GCA_034780135.1 Jordanella pulchra
CTCTATCACAGAAAAATAAGACTTGTAGAACTTATTGGAAACTCAAGACAGCCATGATATTATGTTTTTTACAAGTGTATGTAAACTTTTGACCACAACTATAGGTATACAAATAGATATACAAAAGCACATCCCAGCTTTCACTTTTTTTATGTATGACTTTAGGATTTGTTGGTATTAAATGCTACTTTATGTTAGTCTAAAAGAACGTTGAGGTTTGTGGGCGTGATCTGTTGGACTTTGAGTTGGTTTGTTTGTACCATCCTCTGTTTCAGTTTTCCTGTTCAGCAGTGTTTCTCCTCTTCTTCAGTGTCAAAGTTTCTTGGTCTCTAACATCTGCTCTTTCTCATCTTTTCATTTACTCATCTGTGTAGCATGCAGTCATCAAACTCTTCAGTATAAATACTTCCTGGTTCATTTCCTCCGATTCAGATTCCTCTGCTGTCTTTACTCTCCGTGCTCCTGCTGCTTAGTCCCTGCATTTATTCCTCATCAGAACCAAACCAAATCATGTTTATCATCTCTGTAGGTTAATATGTTTAAAAACCCACCTAACCTGATTTGAGATGGGTAATCTTGTTGGTTTAAAGAAAGCAGTTTAAATACTGTACTCTAAAAATGTGGGACACACTTTTAAGTTAAAAATGGATGTTTTTCTATGAGAACAAGCTTTTAAAGCATTTGTAAGCATTTACTACATTGATAAGTCCATGTCTGTCCTCAGCGGTAGAGGAAAACTAAAGACAAAGTTTATAAAACGTAAACTTGTGCTGAATTATTTACAAGCATGTTCATGTGTACTGTTCCTGCAACGGTTGCAGCTGTTGCTGCTTAGTTCACTGTTTTATAAGAAGCAAATGTAGGATTGTAGGAGGAGAAGTTTACTTCCTGTTGACATGTTGTCTGCTCCTAGAAGATCCACCATGCAGACACATTACTGGTGTACATCTTGGTCTGAACACAGCTTTGATTATTCTTTTTTTTTTTGTTTATGCATTGCTTATGTTTAGGTTATGTGTTACTCTTAAGCAGGACACCAGCCTCTGGTCTGTCCTGTTGCTTATCTTTGGAGCCAGTCCAGTGTATTCAGGAAGACCTCATGTTTCATATAGTTTACTTCCTGTCTTTAAAGTCTTGCCAAGGGGAATTTGAGCACAGAAAAACTTAGAAGAGAATGATGTAACCCCATAAGGGGAGGATTTAGTTATTGGAAATAAGAGGTGTGCTTCTGAATGATTCAATACAGAGAAATCGAAAACATCAACTTGAGGTTAGTAGGTAAAACAATGTCTGCTTTTGGGGGTTGAGGGTTTGGGGCAGTGTATAGACATCAGTGAAGATGACTTGGCAAACAAAAATGAAGCACAAATATAATATGTCAAATTAAAACGTTTTCCAGTTCCTTTCTGTCTGGTTTTATCCCCCAAAAGAAGAGAAATACTTTTGTCCAAACCCTGAATTTTTTAGAATCATGTCCTCCTTGGCTTTCATCTTTACTATTTTCTGCTTCCAGTTTCTAAAAATATTCTGTTTTGTTGGCAGACGAGCAAACAGAATCATACAGGAAACTGGCAGGAACATACAGTGGAGGAAAGTGGCTTTTGTTGGTGTGACCTTTCAGGTCAGAGCTGGCCTGTTTATGGTCCCTTGGATAGTTTTCTTTCCTGACATAAAGATATATATATATAAAAAAGTTGGCTTTCACTTAACAGTAAACTCCCTCCATGAACAAATGCTTCCCAAACTTAAATTTAACTTTACGGTTTTGTTCTCAGGCTGCGTAGCGAGAAATGGATGGACGTCCAAGTAGGAGACATTATCAAGCTAGAAAACAACCAGTTTGTGACTGTAAGTCAACTTTTTACACATTTTCCATTTAGCTTTACCTCTCTGTTTCTTTGAAGTTTTTGTTACTGGCTTTAATTTATTGACTTTTTTTCCCACAAAAAAACTCTTCTTCATATTCCTTCCTTCAGGTCTATTATTTTTAGCTTTAGCCTTTACTTGTGTTTTTTTTTTCTGTACAGGAACCACTAGGATTTATTTATTTGTTTATTTGTTATCTCAGACTTAATTCAGAGGTTTTGACCAAGGTGCAGACACAGCTGAGGAACAACATGGTGATTTACTGTAAAGGCTGATAAATAACAAAATAACGGCCTTATATTGAGCAGTATGAAAAGGATGCTTAGAAAGGTTTCAAAGTGTCTTCAGAAAAACTGAGTGAAAGTCCAGTTTCCTCCAATTTTAGCTTGTAGTTTGGTTGGCATGACCTGAATGACTGACAATTTACACTGGTATAAAAAACATCTTCCAAAAACTGTGTGAGAAGCACAAAACTGTGGATAGAGGCAGAACAGGTTGCAAACACTCCCCCCAAAATCCAGAGACAAATTAGAATAAACAAAGAGCTTAAATAGAACACAGGACAGGTGCAGGCTACAGATTAAATGAGGAGGCACAGGTGAATGGGGTGTTCTAATTAAATGGTGGCGCTGGCTAAGGGAGAATGGTTAACAGGGACAGACAGAAAGAAACACAAGGAAGTAGCATATTTTAATCAACAACAGAATAAGTAAACAGCAGGATTTAAAAGGAAATACTGAGAAAAATACAGAAAGAATTGAGAAAGCTACAAACACTTCAAAGATATAAACAGGAAAAGAACTAATGTGTCAAACCAAAAATGGCAAAAAGTAAAAGAAAATGGCCATAACTATAGAACATAAGGAAAGTGCTAAAAAGAACAAAATGAAAACGATAAGCCTAGCTAATAGATCACAAAAAAACATCAGTTTCTATTTATAACATGCTAACAAAGTGAACTAAACAGTGGTGCTTCTGTTTGCTTTGATGCATCGTACATATTTTGTCAAGTTGTGGAAGCTGGAAAATGTACTTAATTACATTTTCAGCCCCTTTTAGAAGATTTAGCTAAAAAAAAAACAAAGTGCTACAAATCATAGACATATGTTGTATGCTTTTCCATATGGGATGGCGTACCTCAAGGCTCTGTACTGGGCCCCCTGCATTTTATGTATTTTTTTAATGTATTTTTTTTTTTATAATGATTTTGCCTAAGTTTGCTCTGCTGCTGTGCTAGTGGTTCCAAAACATTTCTTACCTAACAACACCAGTTTCTGCATCACAATATGTGCAGTATCATCGCTATAATTAGCTACTGAGGCCTCAAATTTGTACATGAACCTTATATTTTTTCTTATATGATTTCCTGTCTGATCACACAGGTGCAACTTACTTTATAAAGTTAATACAAAGATTTTTCAATTGTTTTGCCCTTTTTTTTATTTCAGGCGGACCTCTTGCTGCTCTCCAGCAGCGAACCCTTAAACCTTGTGTACATAGAGACGGCAGAATTGGATGGGTAAGTTGACCTCCAGGTTTAAAGCATAACTTGTCGTTGTGTTAACTGTGAATCATTCACCAACTGGTTTTCAGAATATCCTTCACTGACCTCATTTTTTTCTATTTTTCTTTTGTTTATTCTCTCCCTTCCTCAGAGAGACTAACCTAAAGGTTAAGCAGGCCCTGCCAGTAACAGGAGACCTGGGAGATGATATTGAAAAACTGGCAGACTTTAATGGTAATACTGGATTAGAGGCAGGAAAACTTGATAAAGAAACAAATGAGTGACATTTTTATTATTTTCAAATCAATAAATGTTTAGTAAAATGTTGTCATTATTTGCTGTTAATGTCCACTCTGAAGGTGAGGTCCGTTGCGAACCTCCCAACAACCGCCTCGACCGCTTTTCGGGAACACTAACATTCGCCGGTCAGAAATATCCCCTTGACAACGAGAAGATCCTGCTGCGCGGCTGCACGCTGAGGAACACAGATTGGTGCTTTGGGCTGGTGCTGTTCGGAGGTCAGGGAGATGTCTTACAGATTTCTTTTACTTTAGTTTGATGTAACAAAAATGAAGGAACCTCATTTGATCTTTTATTATCAAAGGTCAAGAGACGAAGCTGATGCAAAACTGTGGGAAGACCACCTTTAAGAGGACCAGTATAGACCGTCTGATGAACGTTCTGGTTCTCTGCGTGAGTGTCTTTTACTAAGATCATTAAGGTTTTTATTGTAATTGGACCTTTAAACAGCTGAACTAAATAATTCGTCTTTGATTTTTTTGGTAGAGTATGTCTATCCATCATGAGACAGTTTTACAGGTGAACAGATTCAACTCAAAATACTTTAAAAATCCTGAAGGGTAATTAAATAGGAAAACTAAATAATTTGTTGTACTCGTTTAGTTTTGTTTTTTTAGATTTTTTTTTAGATTTTTACCCTAATTCACACAGGTTTAAAATTTTGAAAAGAAAACTCAAGAGCTGATAGAAAATCAACATAAATTATATAAGAATGGATTTATTCTCTGACCCATGTACAGAGGCCTTAGTCCTCGACGCGGGCGACCCAGGTTTGATTCCGGCTTGTGGTCCTTTCCCGCATGTCTCTCCCCCTCTCTCATACCCCCTTCCGGTCAGCCTACTGTCTGAAAAGAAAAATGAGCCACTAGTACTGTAAAAAAAAACAAAAAACGTATCCTTACTTAACTTAAACTTATCCTTATTTCCATATTAAGGATCATTAAAAGGTTCCCTGTTACCTAAATGCTAGTATGACAAGAGATCATTTTCAGATACTAGTTTGCTAATTTTATATTACTTTGTCTTAATTTTTACATTTTCTGGTTTTGAAAAGTCGCATGGATGACATCATGGTTTAGTAAGTTTCTGATTGGTCAATTCACCATGTTTGAGTAAAATGGAGACACCAAAAGTTACACTGTTTGACTTTATCAACAAATCTGGGGTCCATAGTATTCAAGAGTAAAAGTTTGAAACCTTTACAAGTCTGATTTATTCTAGGTGCAATTTGCAGAAGTGTAACTCTGTCAAATGTACCGTATGTGTTCAAACAATTCTTATCCGCATGTAAACAGGTTGGGGACGTCAAGCCATGTTTAGGAATGAAACCATCTGTGTATGTTTATCAAAAACAACTAAAACTTTTCTTCCTAGGTTTTTCTTATTTTAGTACCAGGCAATTTTATGGTTCCATACAGCTAAATATGACTCTTTCATGTGTACCATAATACGTTTGTTACTCTGTTCATTAAAAAAGTTAATGGTTTTTAGTATAGAACGAAGGTATTTTCTTCATTGTATGTCACTGAATGATGATTTGTGCAGCTGTCTTTGGTATAAAAGGAAAATTAAAGGTCACTGAAAATCAAGTCGCTTCTTTTGTGCTTTTCTTTGTAGATTTTTGGTTTTCTCATATTCATGTGCACGATCCTGGCGATCGGAAACTATATCTGGGAGGAAAACAACGGCTCAAACTTCACCGTCTTCCTGCCGAGGGAAGATGGAAACAGCAAAGGTTTCTCTGCCTTTCTCACCTTCTGGTCCTACATCATCATCCTCAACACTGTGGTGCCCATCTCACTTTATGTTAGGTAACCAGGGTGAACATTTTGGTGAAACTTGATGGGCCCCGGAGGCCTTGCATAAGAATGGAGTGATTAATATTATATCTGCTGCTTCCCTGGTCAGTGTGGAGATTATCCGTCTGGGAAACAGCTTCTACATCGACTGGGACAGGAAGATGTATTATTCCAACAGCGACACACCTGCCGAGGCTCGCACCACCACGCTGAACGAGGAGCTCGGTCAAATCAAGTACATCTTCAGCGACAAGACGGGAACGCTAACTCAGAACATCATGATCTTCAACAAATGCTCCATCAACGGGAAGTCCTACGGTAAGAATAGGTTTTACCAGAACTTACTTGTAAACCAACTGGGCTTTTATTTTCACCTAAGTGATGTTTGTCAGTGGAAATGAATTTTGTTTTTTTTAGCTGAATGTTGTTCCTTCTTCTACGTCTTTATCTTTTTATCTCTGCAGGAGATGCCTATGACTACACAAGTCAGAGACTTGACATTACTGAGGTGAGTTAATGAATTCATTTTTGTTTATCTGTATCTGATTAGGTAAAACTTTCTTATATCCGGCTAATTTTTTAAGCTTATCAATGTCCCAAGTTTAGTTATATAACACAATTCAGTAAAGAGACAATTCAAAGTGCTTTGCATAAATTAAACAACAAAACAGAAGATAAATAAATACAGAGTAAAAGAAAGTTGAAATAAAACCTTTGTGAAAATAGCTGGTAAAGCAAATAAAACAGATGAACCACAACTTTAAACTGATAATACCCCAGTTAACAGTTTAACTTTTAACAGTCAAAAACAGCTTTAACCAAATGGGTTTTTGCCTTAGCAGTCTTGAAGTTTGTTCCAGATAAGTGGAGCGTAGGAACTAAATACTGCTTGGTTCTGGTTCTGGGTGTACAGAGTCTGGGAGGTTGATACACTGACAATAGATCTGTTATGTATTGAGGTGCTGATTCATTTAGTGATTTATAGACCAATAAAAGGATTTCAAAGTCTATTCTCTGAGCTACAGGGAGCCATTGGAAGGACTTTAAAATTGGGCTGATGTGCTCTACTTTTTTAGTTCTTGTGAGAACACTGGCAGCAGCGTTTTGGATCAGCTGCAGTTGTCTAATGTACTTTTTAGGCAAACCTTTGAAGACACTGTTGCAGTGATCAATTATACTAAAGATAAATGCGTGAATGAATTTTTCTAGATCCTGCTTGGACATAAATCATTGAATCCTCAAAATGTTCTTCAGGTGATAAAAAGTCTGACTTCCTAACTGCCACAAAGGCAGTTAGGAAGTCAGACCTAAACTCAGGTTTAGGTCTGAGCCAGTGGTTTCTAGCTGTAATAGCTGAAGCTGTGGGTTAACTCTGGATCTCTCCACCTTTTGCCCACTGGTTTTGTTTTTATTCAGTTGGAAAAAAGGATGGCACATCCAAATATTGATCTGTTCTAAGCTTGTAGCCAACACTCTGATGGGTTCACAGTCACCTGGTGATTGTGTGTTGTCTGCATAGTTATGGTAACTGATCTTTTTCTATAGGCATATATATGATGAAAAAAAGGCCTATTTGTTTAAAATTATATATTTTTTCCAATCTTGAAGAAAAACACTTCTCTGTCTGGGTGCCACTCATTCTCTAACATCACTGTATCACAGTAGTTCTAAAGGCTGAGATCCCTCACAGACAAAACAATGATTTTCATCACTTAGACATTTGCTGCTAAATCAGCCAGTTTAACTTTGGGCCAGAATCATCACCCTCTAGCTCATCACCCGTCTCTGATCGAATGAAGTGTCTGTTTGTTTTCAGTGACTGCACAGCGCAGTTAATGTAGGAGGGAGCTTTCCTATGTAGATATTCTCAAACAATTCGCTTTAAAATGTCAGAGAGGAAATGCTGCTCAGACCAAAGAACTCATGAGAATTACAAAGATGCATGAATCAAGCAGAAAAACGCAAAAGCATCATAACAGGGTTAAAGGCTGAAAAAAAGTAGATTTTTCATCATATCGGCTGTTTACATACAGATAACATCTCATAAGGAAAACAAACTAATATAAAATTATTTTACAGGCCTTTCTGGATTCAAACTTCGGAGGGTTTTAACTGTTTTTAGGTTATTTAAACATCATTAGTTCAAATTAATTTAAATTTAAATTGTCTTTTCAATTTCTCTCAGAATTATTTTCCTCATATGAGATAAACTTGTTTTGGGATTAAAAGGTGTTCTTTTAATTTCTGCTCCATCCCAACTTCCCTGTTGAACATGACTAAGTTAAAGTAGAACTCCTCTGCTCGAAAAGAAAACTGATTCTCTTCATCTCTTTCCGTCATGGTGAGGGAGGACATTAAACCTCATCATTTACTGGTGCATCAACCTTAAAACCTGCTCATACTGTATGCTAAAGGGGATCATAACAGAAAAAGTAGACAGTGAGTAATACGCTTTCTTCATATGATGGCCTGGATGTAAACTCCATGTTTAGAGCACTGCTGCTTAAAATCAAGAAGACAGTAGGGGCTCAGTTGGGAGCAGAACCAGAACTCACTGGACAGGTTTTATAAATCCTCCTGATTGGGAATCCATGGATGGACTAATATAGGAACTGCTGGTGTTTATAAAATCTAAATTATATATAAAGCAGGTTGATAAAGGAGGTTGATATAAACCACTTCCTTAAAAGGTTATTTTTCTGAATGCCACCTTCTTCAAAGCTTCTTTCATCAACGCCTCCCTCTGCAGCAGAAAGACCCGGTGGACTTCTCCTTCAACCCTCTGGCCGACCCTCGGTTCGTGTTCTACGACCACTCGCTGGTGGAGGCCGTGAAGCTGGACAACCCTGAGGTCCACACTTTCTTCCGACTGCTGGCGCTGTGCCACACCGTTATGGCGGAGGAGAAGAAAGAAGGTGGGTGGAGGAGGAGGAACAGGTCCTCAGAGATGCAGAAGTGTCAGCATTTTCTCTTTGCTTTTGCCTGAAGCTCAAGTTTGAATGTTTCGCCTTATTTCTCCTCCAGGTGAGCTTTTGTATCAGGCCCAGTCCCCAGATGAAGGAGCGCTGGTGACTGCAGCCAGAAACTTTGGATTTGTCTTCCGCTCACGTACACCTGACAGCATTTCCATCATGGAAATGGGAAATCAGCGCAACTATGAACTCCTGGCAATCCTGGACTTTAACAACGTTCGCAAGAGAATGTCTGTCATCGGTAAGGATCCCAGATTACCCTTACATCCAGATACCCTGTGTGTTTGCAGGAAAGCTGCTTCTGCTTCATCTCCTGTACAAAATGAACCACAGATGTGTTCTTGTGTTTGTGTGAACAGTTCGCAGTCCAGAGGGGAAGCTGTCCCTCTACTGTAAAGGAGCCGACACGATCATCTACGAGAGGCTGCACCAGTCCTGCAGCAAGTTAATGGACGTCACAACGGAGCACCTTAATGTCAGTGATACTCAAGTTATTTTCAGATCTACATCCTCTCAAATATTCTCAAGCAGCTTTTGTTGGTTATTTGATTCTTTTTTTTAGTGTAATACACTTCTCCAACTCTTACTAAAGATGTCTCTTTTAAAATAGATTTGGGCAAAAAACTGCCTGTTCTTCAGGAAAATGCTTTTAACTGTGGAAAATAAAATACTCAGATAAGAAACAATGTGAACAACAAATCTTTTCAAAGTCCTTTAAAAAGTCACCAGAGTGACCAAAAGAAAATGATTTTATGTTCTAAAAACATTGCCAGGGATTTGTTTTCTGCTTCTCCTGAGAATGAAAATGATCTTTTTCTATGTTTGCATTCAGGATAGTTCTACTATTATAGTCCAGTCAATAAGTTAACAAGAAACAATAAATAGGCTTTGTTTTTTTCTCTGGAAGATTGTTTCACACCCAGGAGGCACAGATCTTTAGTAGTCCTCTTATTGTCTTGTCGTTGTCAGGTTTAATCTTTAAAGAGAGGTACGATCCGTGTCCCCAAAGAGTTTTTTTTATCCCTAAACTCTTATTCTTTGTTTCACAATTTGTTCTCAAACCTGTAACCAAATTATATCCGATCCTCTGCTTTTATTTATTTGTTCATAACAATGCTTGGTGATCAGACATGTTAAAACACATTTAAGGGAGCACAAAAACAGAAATGAAGAAAAGTCTACTAAGTTGATTTTCTTAATTTTATACAGTTAAAAGTTCTCTGTTGAAAAAAACTAGGCATGTTTTGCCTGGTGCCATGGACCTTGTCACATTTGAAATGTATTAATAGTTTAGTCTAATGTGCTACATTTTGAACCAAAATAATGAAAACGGTTTGTTTTTTGCAGATAAAAACTTTAAAGGAGAAGTTGCATCTTTATTTTTTTGTTTAAAGTATTTAATAAATAAGATTCAATTAAACCTGAAGCTCAAATTTGGTTTAAAGGGAGAATAATAAATCTAAGATTTATTTTTGTCAGTTTAAGGTGAAAGAAATAATCAAAATTAGGAGTAGTTCCCATTTCTATTTTTTTAAAGACAAATGTGTCCCTTACACTAAGCATCGACCCTACTCCTCGTGTCCAGCTGCATGCTATAGAGTTCAGACCTTAAAAGTGTAGTATAAAGATAAACACATTAATTGCATCCAAATTCATTATCCTGAGGAAGAAGAAAGAAAGTTTGGTTTTAGCTTTAGAAGGATAGATTATCTGCACCATTTCATGCTTTCCGTCTCCTCACTTCATTGAATGTCTTCTCGCTCAGATCATGTTTATAATATGAACAAACACTCTAAAGCAGAATTATCTGTATTTTTTTTCCTCTCCCTTGAGTTTCCCAGGCTGAATCCTCCTAATCTATACAACCAGAGCCATGAGCTCAACATTGTTTAGGTCTCAGGATGCTATCAGTGCTCTGTTCAGCGCAGAGACGTGTGCCTTTTTAACGGCTCATCCATATAAGTATGCGCATCCTGATCTGCAGGAATTTGCAGGGGAGGGACTGCGGACGCTCGCTCTGGCCTACAAAGATTTGGACGAGGGCTATTTCAGCCAGTGGAAGCAGCGCCACCATGAGGCCAGCACCTCACTGGAAGACAAGGAGACCAAACTGGACGAGCTGTACGAGGAGATAGAGAAGGACCTCCTGGTAGGAAGCTGAAGATGAAAACAGGAAGCTGAGTTCTCTTTGTTTTGACTTGATGCCTTCTACTGTGTTTGTTTGCAGCTGCTGGGAGCAACTGCAATTGAAGACAAGTTACAGGATGGAGTACCTCAGACCATTGAGCAGCTCGCCAAAGCCGACATCAAAATCTGGGTCCTCACTGGTGACAAGCAGGGTATCTGATGGATAAAATAATTTATGTGCACTTTAGCAAATGAGTGGTTTTAGTTTGAAAAAATCCAGTTTGTGAAGAAGATCTAAAATGAAATGTAGAGACCTGTTGTTTGACAATTTCCTGGCTTCTTGAAATGAGCGGAAGTTGGAAGAGGTGTGTCTTATTTAGTTTAAGAAAAAAGGCTTTCATGCTGACTGTATGGGGGCCCTCTCTGCTCTCACATGCTCTTTGTCTTTGTATAACATTCCTTGTCACTGCTTGGGTATTTGGTGGCAGAAACTGCAGAAAACATTGGCTACTCGTGCAACCTGCTGCGGGAGGAGATGAACGACGTCTTCATAATCTCAGGCCACTCACCCGAGGATGTTAGACAAGAGCTGAGGTTAGAAGAATTGTTTTAAAACCCTTTTTTAAGTTCTTTTTTAGAGTATTTTCTGGATATTTTATTTAACCTCTACTTATTTTTGGTGTATTTGGAGCAGAAATGCCCAGAACGCAATGAAACCACACAGAGAAGCAAATTCACTGCTTTCACCAGAGGCGACGGGTAAAAGTGGGAATCTGGTCAAAGAGGAGGAGGCTAATGGAGAGTATGGACTAGTTATCAATGGACACAGTCTGGTAGGTCACAACGGCCCCATTGGTAGCATCATTTTTGTGGGTCTTTTTAATCTCAAAAACCACCTTGTAACTTGCCAGACTTGTTGTTTAAATCTTGCTTTCTGTCCAACAGGCATATGCCTTGGAGAGCAGCATGGAGCTGGAGTTCCTTCGGACGGCGTGTTTGTGTAAAGCGGTGATCTGTTGCAGGGTGACGCCCCTGCAGAAGGCCCAGGTGGTTGAGCTGGTCAAGAAGTACAAGAAGGCGGTCACACTGGCTATAGGTGACGGAGCCAATGATGTCAGCATGATCAAAGGTACAGGATAACCACTGACCACTTGGTGTAATGATTTGACTTTAGCCAATTCAATCAGCAGAAATAGCTTTCCACCTTATTATATACGGTTTCCTCTAAAATAAACAGGAAAGGAAACATCCCTCTGTGAGAAACGAATGTTGGAAACAAAGGTCTTTAGCTTGTAGATATTAAAACTGTCTTTTTTGTTTTGTTTGATGTTGGGTTTTTATTTTTCTAAATTTTTTACAGGATAGAAAGTTTCAAACATTTCCAAATAAAAGGCCACAATTATGAAGCAGACAGTACGGGATGAAGAAGAAGACCATGACACAAGACATAAACAACAAAACTCTGTTTCTATATAGCTTTTACCCGTCTGCATTCAGTGCACATCCCTCTGTGCTGCTCAGCTTTTTAAGCCTGTTGCTGCCATCTGGTGCACAGTTAATGCAAACGGAGCATTGAAATCTGCGGTATTTGAAATGAAGAAAAAAAAAGGAACTTTAAGTAATTTCCATCCATCTATAGATTAATCTTTAAAACCCATAAATTTACTTTGAGCATTTCTCTTGAAGCATTCGTCAAAACTGCATAAACACGTCATTCAATAAGATGGATTTTCTCTTGTTTTGTCTTCCCAGCCGCTCATATCGGTGTGGGCATCTCAGGACAGGAGGGGATGCAAGCTGTGCTGTCCAGCGATTACTCCTTCGCCCAGTTCCGCTTCTTGCAGCGCCTCCTGCTGGTGCACGGACGCTGGTCCTACCTGCGCATGTGCAAATTCCTGCGGTACTTTTTCTACAAGAACTTCACCTTCACCTTTGTTCACTTCTGGTTCGCCTTCTTCTGCGGCTTCTCAGCACAGGTGAGACCATCAGAGCTGAGTCGTGCCAAACCAAAGTAAATCAGCTCATGATCTTCCTCTTCCTGCAGGAGAATGAACTTGACTTTGCTTTTTCAGACGGTGTACGACGAGTGGTTCATTACACTCTACAACCTGATGTACACAGCACTGCCTGTCCTGGGTATGAGCCTGTTTGATCAGGTAATAGACACGTATCTGTGATAATCTTTGTAGTCATTTAAAAACTGGTTCGACATGATCCGTTTTCCTGGTGTTGGTCAGGACTATGGCAGCTGCCTAATTAACTGTTCACAAGGAACAGCTGTGACAAGTCCAGTAATTTAATCTACTGAAAATGAATTTAATCATTAGGTTTCTCTTCCCTGTTTTTATAGGAAACCCTTTAAGGCTGATTTTAAAAAAGAATTTATGTCTAAAATCAGAATTTAAGTCCCGACTTATACAGCAGTTCAACAAATGCTGAGTCCTAAAGGTACATTCCCACCAAACACGAGCGAAGGGTTTCCAAGTTATCCTTATGTAGAGGGCGGCTCCTAAACGCTGTGAGTCGAGGCGAAGGTCACGTTTCTAGTGAGGTGAATGAGGAATTTAGAGAATTCATACATTCACTGCCGTACCTTCGAAGTAGATGACAGACGAATTAAATTCAAGGGGGTTGAAAGTTTACTTTGATTTATGTCTGTCTTTGTTTTCTAGTCATTCGTTTCATTTGCCTTTAGTGTCATTATTTCCTAGATATATTGAAGCCCTGTTGTTTTTCTTGGGTACTCTCCTTTTCTAGCTCCCTTCTAGTTACCTCTGTCCAAACCTGCTCAACATCAGTTGATTACTCCATTCATTGTTCTTAGACTTATATACTCCCCCTCTGCAGTTACTGTTTGCTGGATTGTAACAAAGGTAAAAAAAGCACCTTGAGTTGCTCCGGACAAATCCATGTCCACCATGCAGAGTCGATGACGTAGTGCAGCCTTTCTCCTGTTGTGTATATTGCTTAAGCTGGCTAAGCGTATTACAAGGCGAGCAAAAGCAAATGAAATAGGCAACATTTTTAGAGGTTTGTTGTGAACACAACAAAATGATGTGTATTCTACAACCATAAAAATGACAAAAATACTTTTGTACACGGTATTCTTTGCACATGCACAGGATTCAAACACATTGTCATGTAAACACAAGTAGCCCCGATCGACTGACTAGGAAAATCTAACTGCTGTTGACGCGAGTAGCATCCGTCTTGAATGCTGCAGTCTGGTACCATCCTGTTGCATCAAGTTTCGGACTCGTAATTCTGACTTTTAGGGGCCTTCCAGTGAAAATCATAGAATCTGGAAGTTAGAGATTTTGACTTCAGAAGACGAATAAAACTCACTCTGTGTGAAACTTCCTACCAAACATTTAATCCCCTCCTTCATCTGCCTCTCTTGCCCAGGATGTTAACGACGCGTGGAGTTTCCAGCATCCTCAGCTCTACATTCCCGGTCAACTCAACCTGTACTTCAGTAAGAAGGCCTTCTTTAAATGTGCGATCCACAGCTGCTACAGCTCTCTGGTGCTCTTCTTCATCCCCTACGCTGCCCTGCAAGACACAGTGAGGGACGACGGGAAGGACGTGGCCGACTACCAGTCCTTCGCCCTCCTCACGCAGACCTGCCTGCTATTTGCAGTGAGCATACAGGTGGGAAGGAAATCATTTTTATCATTTTTTAAGGTTAATGAAGTGTGAAATGAAGAGAACTTTTAAAGGTGATGATCTGTTCTTTTCTCTAGTTGGGGTTGGAGATGTCGTATTGGACGGCCGTGAACACCTTCTTTGTTTTGGGCAGTCTGGCCATGTACTTCGCCGTCACCTTCACTATGTACAGTAACGGCATGTTCCTCATCCTGCCTGCAGCTTTCCCTTTTATAGGTGAGTGTCTGTCAGCTCTGACCCTCATCCATCTTCTATTTCTGACTGAACTTCATCTTTTTTTTACCGCAGCTATGAAAGACAATGTGATTTAAAACCTGTTTTGAATCATATGGGCCAGAAACTTTCTCTGGATGTTGTTTTCTAATCAAGAGTTTTGTCAGCTAAATTAATTTTCTTTCAATAAACCAGAATTTCTTGATATCTTTTAAAGCTGCAGTGCTAAACAAACTCCCTGCTGCACTGGAAACAAAATATTACCTGTTCAGTATTAAATGTTTTAGATGTTTACCAAGTTTATATTATATTTAGATCAGGTCAGTTTTTTTTTTTATCCAAATAGAATACATTTAATATTGTGACATCCTGTGAAAGACATTAGTCAGAACCTTTTTCTCATTTTATCACAAACACAACTTTAAATGTCTTTTATAGGTTCTAAGGAGGGAAAAGTAAGTCTTCTTTATATAAACAAATAAAAATCGGATTAATGTGTATCAGTTTGATACCCTTGGATCTAATCCTAAACAAATAATTGATTTTAGCCAATTAGTGAAAAAACGCCAGATAGTGCCCAAATCCATCCATCCATCCATTTTCTCCTGCTTCATTCGTCAGGGTCGCGGTTGGGCCGGTGCCTATCTCTGGCAGACTATGGGCGTAAGGCGGGGTACACCCAGGACAGGACACCAGTCTGTCCCAGGGCAACACATAGACACACACAGACGTACAACCATGCTCACACACACTCATACCTAGGGACAATTGAGAGGTGCCAAGCCGGAGTACCCGGAGAGAACCCACGCATGCACGGGGAGAACATGCCATCTCCATGCAGAAAGACCCCAGGCCGCAACCAAACCCAGAACTTTTTATTAGGACCTCAAAGGATTTTTAGAGAATACAAGTAAACAAATGGGTCACTAAGACTGGTGGATAATTCAAAGCAGAGTGCTTATACAGTATACAGTCTCGGACGTCACTATTCCATGGATTACCCCACACTTGAAATTGTGTAAAACAACTGTAAACCTACCAAGAGATGGCCATCAATCAAAATCTACCGTACCGTATTTTCCAGACTATAGAGCGCACCTCACTGTAAACCTTTATTTTTTTATACTGCCAGTGTACATATATAGGCAGCTGATATCTACTGAACTGCCCCCCACCCAACCTGTATCACCGCTAGAGTAGAAACGAATAAGAATGCTAGCTCCCGTTAGCTTGTTGGCTCGCGGCAGTAAGAGCTTCCAATGAAAGATGGGGCTAAATCCACTGTATATTTTAGCTCTGCAGGAGTTAAGCACAGTCTTTTCAGTGGTTCAACAGCTTTAATGTGGCAAATAAATGTCAAAATGTGTGAATTTGGAACATTTCTTCGCCGTACCTGCTGCTAGTATGGGCTTGTGCTAAAGGAAAATTAGCCTGACTTCCCTGAGAGTTAGGAAAAATCCACAGAAAAGCTGCACCTAGTAGCTCATAGTCCAGAAAATATGGTATTATGGACTGGATGGACATGACCCAAATCAACTGCAGAAAGAAGTGGTTAAACAGTACTGTGACTCGGAGAGCTGAAGGCAAAAGTGACACACTTTTCTGAATTTTATTTCTAAAAATGTTGCAGCATCAATTTTTATCCACCTAAGAATATGTTCAGATCATGCTTTTAATGTGATAAAATGTCAATGAAAAAAATGTATGAACAATACACATTAGAGTAAAATGAACCTGAATTTTGCTACACAGAATTTTTATAATAAAGATCTTGATCCAGTGTGGTAGTTGTCAGTTTTTATCAGAAGTCCTCCAAATGGTTTAGTGTGTTGTAGTTTAGCTTTCTTTACAAATGCTTTAATTGTGAGATGTGTTTAACAAAGAGGCAAATCTCCTTTTTTTGATGCAGGAACAGCCAGAAACTCTTTAAACCAGCCCAACGTTTGGCTGACAATCATCCTCACCTCCATCCTTTGCGTCCTTCCCGTGGTTACCTACCGCTTCCTGTTGATTCAGCTCTGCCCCACCATCAATGACAAGGTACAGGACAGAGGAAGGAACTGCTTTGCATTCTCACAAATGTCCAGCTTCACTCCTAGAGCGTGATTTGCCTAAAGCGTCTCCTCTAATTTGCTTTTTGGCGGAAAATGCCATTTTTGACAGTTTGATTGTACTGTACTCCCTCCAGCTGCTGTTCCAATGTAGGATAAATAAATCCGCCAGTTAGCAACTACTTTATTACACATGAGCTCTCATTAACAAGTTTTAATATTGCCCTATGACATAATTTAGAGGGAAAGGTTCCATATCTATAAATGAATTCTAAATAGTTTATTTATATAGCGCCGATTCACAACACATGTCATCTCAAAGCACTTTACTAAGACAATCCAATTAGATCACACAGTCAGATTGGTTAAAAGTTTTCTAAGGATAATCAGCTGATTGGATCTACTCACTGGCTCGACAGCAATCCCTCACACCAAACATGCATGTAGCGAAGGTGGAGAGGAAAAACTCCCTTTTAACAGGAAGAAACCTCCAGCAGAACCAGGCTTAGTGTGAGCGGCCATCTGCCGAGGCCGACTGGGGTTCAAGGGGACAGAAGCAGACATAAAGAGAAGTAGAGATATAAAAGGTAACTATCATCCAGCTCCACAGGCGGCCTCGGCAGGAAAGACACAGCCAGGCAGACGAGCTCTTAGCCAGCTCCCACGTGAGAGAATGAAAGAGAACACATCCAGTTAATCAATTTAGTCTAAGTTAGCATTAAAGACTGCATTTAAGCCATCACCTTCAATGTTGGCATGGATGTTAAAGTCTCCCACTATAATGACCTTGTCAGTATTTAACAGATAGGAACTCTGAAAACTGATCTGAAAATTCAGAGTAAGGACCTGGTGGATGATACAAACAGAAGAGAGTTGTCTTTAGCTTAGGTTCTACAGTGAGAGGATAGGGTTTAATTCTTATCCACATTTTTAAAGTGTATTTATATAATTTTTTTATTGTTTTAGTGGAGTCCTTTTTTCCTTTCCAACTGGACAGACATAAGGGTTCCACAGTGGGTTATTTATGTTTTGCAAAAGTACTGTATGAATACGCTTAGCATAATGAATTGTAGGCAGCCAATTGTTTCAGCCTGTCTATCACTGCAATATTGTTTGCACACAGTGTTTTGTTTTGTTTTTAATACACCAAGAAAAATTCAAGGCATACGGAAACTGCAATGACATTGTTTCCGTGTTATTCTATCACGGAAACAAAGCCAAAAGCAAGTTTTAAAATTAAACTGTGCTCTGAAGATCTGTTAAATACATTTTCCTAGTAGCTGCATGTTCGTAATTCATTTCTAGGATTTGTGTTTGCTCTGAACCCAAAGCAAAAAAGACATCAACTGTTTGCATGTTAGTGTGCACAACTTAGTGTTACAGCAACACCAACCTTATTTAAATCAAGCAAGTGTGTGTGCTGGTTTGTGAAAAAAAATCTGTTTGCTCCGCTACCATTTTAAAGATGGTAATGAAGCCTTCCAGAGGTGAAAAAAGGTTGATTTTTCTAATCGAACAAAATTGGTGTAAATCAATTGGACAGTTTTTGTGTGTGCTGCTTTTGTTTTAAAGTTATTAATAAAAGTTCAAAGGTCAGAAGGTGGACCAGCCAATATTAACCAAACCAAAGGAAACTCAAAAGGTAAGACATTTTAACTTTTGAACATTTCGAAATAACTTTTAAACCAAACCTGTTAGCAAAAAATGTTTGACACACTTTGGTTTGGTTACTGCTGGGGGACTGGTGGACCTTCTGACCTCTTAACTTAATAACTTTAAAACAACAGCAGCACACACCAAAACTTTTTGCCACACAAACATTATCGAAACGATTGATACCAGTTTGGTTTGATTTGAAGAAGGTGGGGAGGCAGGTTGACTTTCACTGACTTCTGGAAGCTTTTGATAACACCTTCAAAAGGATGCTTCACAAATGTTTGACACCATTTCTAGTTAGTTTAAAGAGCAAAAACTTTAATTTTAAAGCAAAAACCTTTTAGATAACTATTAAAGGCTCTGATCAAGTCAGAGACACATTATTTTAGATATGTTTCTTTATACTGATATCTGATATCTACTGACTGTAGCTGAGAGAGTTAAAGTAATATTCATAGTTTAAGGGGAAGATTTTAGACCTGAAACTTTTAGTATTTGCTGTTCAGTAAAAATGTTAGTTTTTCTAAATTTTTCTTAAATGAACATTTGAATTCATCTCTTAGGTTTCTAAAAATCCAAACACATGTTTGGACAGATGTTTCCACAGACATTTTTTTTATATTCTTTTCCTTCCCTACTTTTATTTCCAGGTGATGTACAAGGTGAGACAGGCCAGAGCAACGCCTCCTCCTCCTCCCCGCCGTACCCGCATCCGCCGCACCAGCACCAGACGCTCAGGCTACGCCTTCTCGCACACGCAGGGCTATGGGGACTTGGTGACATCGGGTCGGTTCCTGCGGCGTCCCGCCGTGTCCTGGTCTTCGGGTTTCCCTCCTGTTGGGAGGACCACCACGGGATTCAGCCCTATGGGACGGTCGGCAGGTTACAGCCCCACTGGGCGCCCCCAGAGCTCGAAGGTTCCAGATGTGGAGGTGACTTCGCTGCAGATGTACAGGACAATCACAGATGCCCCTTTGTGATGGCGTTAGGGTTTGGGCAGAGAGTGACAAACTGAAATTGAAGAGATTTTGGAAGCAAGCAGGAGCAACGCCAGCAGAATGCGTTCCCACTTCTGAGAGGTAGATGGTTTTAGGTTAACCTGAAGGAACCAGCAGAAGCTAAAAGATGGACCCAGAACTACGGCAACTGGCTCCCAGCCAACAGGCTGGAGATCAGAAGTGATTGGGAAACACAAAGTGTCACCATGTTTACAGACTGATCAGACCTTTGTAATCCTGGGAGTCCAGAAGCAAAGCAGAGATTTGTGAAGAGGGAACAAGCAGAAAGGCACACAGCTCTGAGTACTTTATTCTTCCATCTTCTGCTTTTGTTTTTGGTTTCCAAAGCTACGATGCCACCATCCAGCTGCATGTGATGAACATGAACAATTTTATACTCCTGCTTCTCTCTTTTACGACAATGGCTCTATTTTAGTTCTTCTTCTTATTTTTTAACTATTTAGAGTTAAAAGAGTGCTTTGGGTCTAATGGATGGGTGTCAACACAGTGCCAAGGAGGAAAGACATCATCAAATTTCTGTTTCCTATCTATTATCCAAGGCAATTTTCAACTCCGGTTTATAACATTTCAATTTCACGATAGGATGACTAGAAAAGGACTAAATATGGGTCGCTTGTTTTAAAGGGGAAAGAAACATAGCAGCATGATCTAAGTTTGCAAAGTTGCATCTGACTGAGCAAAAACATTTCTGGAATAATCTACTTTTGAAATAAAGGCTCAAAGTGGAGATGTTTGCTGTTGATGCAGGTTTGGAAGATGCCACACTCAACATGTTAGCAAAGAAACCTCAAACCAGCTGTCAAGCACCGTGATCGATGTGGGATTTTTTTTTTCTTTGCAGGCTAAGATACAAAGTTATCTTAGCCTGCAAAAAGAAAATGTGAAGTCTGCTTTTAAAGACAATAATCTCAAACTCCTCTTCATACCTATAACATCCATCCCTCTGTAAGGGTCACGCTGGGACTGATGCCGACATCCAGCAGTCTATGGGTGAAAGGCAGGGTACACCCTGGACAGCTGAGAGTGTGTTGCAGTGCTCAGACCTCAATAAAATGAATATAATCCTATATTTAGACCTAAGCAGAAATTAGTGCGAACCTCAAGCACAAAGTGAAAGATCAATTAAAATCAGGCAAAAAATGATTATGGAAATTATTTCTCTTAAGTAATAGTTTTTCTCATGCAGTTTTTGCATTTTGGCTCCACATATATAAAATGAATAATGAAAGTGGAGAATCTATTTTATATAAGTTGAAGAATAGATTGATTAATAAAATGATCAAATTATTTACCTTGTGTTTTAAAATCTATTTAATCAGATAAATTAAACAAAAGTGTGCTTTTCTGTTTCTACTGATGCCCAATGTACTTTATAAATGATTAATTTACTTTTCATTGAAATTAGAAAATAAGACAGATTTTAACAAAAAATAAATGAACCAAACCATTCATTTCTGATAATGAACATGAAATGAAGGGCATTTTTGTTATATCATGGTTACTTTAAAAAAAAGTAAATAAATCAATTATTTTTTCTTTACTCCTAAAATCACAAGTAGCGCTTGTTGTGACACGTTTTTAGGGTAACCAGCTCTGGCCACCGAACTGGCAGCTCAGCTGTTATATTCATCCTAATCAATGAGGTGAAGTCGGAGAATTAATGTTTAACAGCGCAATAAATCAGGAGCACAACTTTTTTTATCCTCCGAACATTTTTTAACCCACATCCTGCAGCCAATCAGAATCAAATTTTTTCACCCAGACCATAGTATAATAAAAGTTATAACATTTTTTGGGGCTATTCTAAATCCTGTGGTACTGAAACACATTTTACCACTAAATAAATCTGCTTTTACACGCTTCAGTTTCACTTATTTACTTAATTTATTCCTGTTTGTGATTCCTCTCCAACAAACATGTTCTTCAGGAATATTGTTGTTTTTAAAGTGTGCCTTGTAGCAAAGGGATCAATGATTGTTTTTGCACTGCAGCTTCAAGGAAGCGTTTCTGTTGTTGCCTTTTTTTTTTTAACTTGGTGCATATGGTTCAGGTGTACATTTCTTTAATAGTTGGGTTCATATCCTTTAAAACGAGCCCTAGAGCTTTGCATGTTATAAATACTTCATGTGGGATGAGACGGAAAAAAAATCAGGAAGATCGCCTCTACTGTACCGTAGACACACTACAAGAATGGGTCAGCTTCTTATCTGTTCACTGACAGTCATCATCCATCTGGTTGTTGGTTCTTTCAAACTTACCAGGAAAAAAGAAGAAATGCTGAATCTTTACATCACAAAGTTTGTCATCTGTTCAGAAATTATTATACAAAATCATCTGTTGCTCCTCTTTGTTTCATTATTCTGCTGGATGCTTTTATCAGTCACTTCTCAATCAAGCCTTGATATTAATATGAAGAGTATTTTGATAATTTCCAACAAAATGTTAATAATAATAATAATACTTTTTTGTCCAAAAAAAGCAGAAGAAAGAGTTTTATGCTGCTCACTTAATGAACACAGCTGAACTAAGCCTTTTGTATTCTAGATCATAACATTTTAATATTTACAAAGATAAACATTTAATGAGAAAACATATATATGTGTTTCAATATGCAACTTAATCTGCTGGTTTTCCATAACAAATTAGAGATAAGATTAGGGGGGATTTTTTAATGTGTGTAATTTTTGCCCCAAAGGCAGCTGGTGATGCGAACTTGTGTCCCTTGTGGTAAACCAAAGATATTTAAAGCTTTATATATTCTACATTGACTGTTATTTGTTTACTGAAGAAATTTGATGCTGGAAATCAAAGTAGTGGTTCAGGCCCAGTTGACTCTTCCTCATGAAGTGTCCTTTATGGAAGCACAGGTTTTAATTCAGAGGACAATACCTTGGGAAACACAATACCTCTTGTTTTCCATTGTGCTGTTTAGCTTCATCTATTCCATGATGATGGAAATGGAAATATGATCAATTATAAAAAATTCCTGTGTTTCTCGCTGTACTTCTGATTAATGTTTTGTATCTTTTTTTATACATTTCAGATGGTTTATCTATAATAACAAATATTATGCAAAGTTATTTGTCTTGTGGTTTATTCGGTGACTCAATTTAATTTCAATTTTATTTAATTTCCCTTTGGGATAAAGTATTTTTTTATTGAATTGAATGCAAAAAAAAAAAAAAAATGAATAAAACGCCTTCTGTCTCACTGAGAACAACTTTACACTGTTATATGCAGCACATGTCATTTTTATCTATTATATTGTGGTACAAATAAAAAAACAAAACAAATTTGCATCTTTATTTTTTAGTATTTTGACAGAAATATTTCAAAATTGGTAACAAACTCATACTCTGTAAAGTTGTGTAAATACTTTTAACTCTCATGTTTGGTGTAGGAATAGTTGAATACTGAATCTGCATTCCTCTCTCCGGCCAGCAGATGTCCTCAGTCTCCTCTTCGGTCACTTAAACTGCTCACCTGTTTCTCTAAGATCCTTTGATTCTGTAAGAAATCTTCATTTTGTGCCACCTTTTGCTTTTAAACCGGAGCATTATTTTTTTAATGTAGCTGTATTTTTTTTTATCAACTTCTGTATGTATGATGCCCCATGATATCCTTAGATTGTTGAACCTTTGTACTTTGGTTACATAACATTCTCAAAAGTAAGAATTTACATTTTAGAAACAAACAGATATGGAATATTTTTGTTTTAGCATTAGAATTTGTTTTTCTATAATTATATTTGAATTATATTTCTAATATACCGTAATATAAAATCATTCATTGGATATAATTATTTTTAAACCTAGTCATATTATTAAATGTTAAATTTACGTTTCGGTTGCTTCTTTTTCAAGAAATGATTTAAGTTTAATAGCGAAAACAAACCTGAGCATCACAGATAGAATATGTCACTGTGATGGTTGAATATTATTGTACTGGTTCGTCCAAAACCAGAACTGGGTCTAAATTCTGCCCCAGTTTTTCCATCAATTACTTCATGATCATTCTAAACTAAGTTCTCTGCTCAAACTGGAGCTCATTCATTTATCTTGTTTTTCCATTAATCATTCATAAAGAAGCAGAGCTTCACATTGTGCAGCTTCTGTTTCATTTTATTGGTTCTTTTTGTTGACAAACTTTGTATTTTATTGTATTTAAAGTAACACAAATCCTGCTTTAATTGATAAAGATGAATCATATGAAAACTTTGCACAACAGTTCGTCCAGACTACTGTTTCTGTGACGTTTCAACCACTTTTAACTTGTATCACCAAGTATTGAATACAGGCAGGATTCCCCCTTTGTTGCTTAGCCATAGTAAGAGGCTATTTGCATGCACCTCAATGGTTTGTGCCTTTTTGATTTTTTTTTCACAAATACAGTTCGGCAGAACCTCAGAGAACATCTTTTTGTATAATGTAAAAAATACTTGGAAAATAGACTGTTTATTAGCTTCCATTGCTAATAGTAGCTATCAGAGTCAGTGAGTATATCAGTTTGCAAATCCCTCTGCTTTTAACCCAGCAAATGTAACATTGGTTCATTTGGGTGCAAAGGTATTCCCAATTACAAGATTCATTGTCTGACTGAATAAAACACATTATGCATAAAATGACTCATTGCTTTTGTCTACTTTTTCTCTGTTAACATGTAGGAATTGACCTTGCAAATAAGCAATGTGAAAAGAAAATATATCTGGTTCTACTAACCGCAGCCTACAGTACCACACTCTGAGAAACATGAACATAAAGTTTGTATCTTTTATATTTCATCAACAAAAGAAAAACGCTTCCATCTTCTTGTTAAAAAATATTTAGTATTATCATAAATTCATTTAGTGTGGCCAAAACCAGATTATGATATTAAAATTTGGTATCCGGGTATTTGCCCTTGCCACCTGGTTCACGTTGCATCTCACAGTGATGTTTCTCTTCACAGACAGTAAGTTTGCCTTCTGATATTTCACCAGGAATTAGTAAGAAAAGATATATGAAGAAAGGACAGAATAAATAAATAGAATGAAGGTTGAAGGGAGAACAAAAAAATAAGATGGAAAGGAATTAAGAAGGTAACTGAGCGAAGGTACTGAAATTGGAACAACATAAAGCAGGAATGAATAATTGATGCCTCAAAAGGCAATTAGTTTAAAATTGGAAACAAATTTATATGAAGTTGTAAATGGAAAACAATTAATTGATAACATTTTTTTAAATCTGTTTCTGACACACACATACACAGATCTTATTTTATGTATTGAAAAAAAAATAATAATAAAAAATACTTGTCCTTTTAACACTAACGTGTGATAAAAAAAATTCCAACAAATAACAATTCTGATAATAAACAGGCTCCGACATGAAGGAATTTTGTGGTCAAAAACTATCCTTCATTCTGATTTAAGTAAAAGTGAAACATCTGCTGCCCTCTTGCGGATTAATCTGCTCCTACAGTCGGCACATCAATGGTGCATTTACGGAATGACAAAAAACTGACTTTTATTCCTCCTAATTTTTACAAGTATGTTTGTTTCTACAAAATCCATATTAGACACAGAGACTTATTTTTTTAAAATATATGTATAACGCAATTTCTTGTTAGAGTTTTTTTATGTAAAGTACACTGAGCTTGCTATTACCTCTATACCAATATTTACTAAAGGCACCTGAAGGCATCACCAGGGGTAGGCTGCCTTACATTGTTAACGTTGATTTCTCCAGCTCCAGCCAGCATTTGTCTTCCTGTGAGCTAAACCCGGGTCACTACCTTCCCCCAAAAAACGCTTAAAATTTCGGCTTCGTTTGCAGCGGGACACACACCGGCAACCAGTAAGCTACTTTATCCTCTTTCCATCCAATTTGTTTCAGTTTTGGGGACCAAGAAAAAGGGGCGGTGACGGACACAGAAGCTATAGCGTTTATGTAGATTTTTCGGACTGCAGTAGGGAATATCTGTAAAATTACGGAGGAACTGGTCATTATTGCAATTTCGTAGAAAAAAAACTATATGAGGTTTAAATTATTAGAGTTTTTTTTTCCGTTTAGATATCAGGCACCTGTGTTTTCTTTGGATATAATTTGGAAGAAATGACTCGAACTCAGCAGTAATTTTTCTCTCTGGACTCGGAACAGGCGACACTGGGGGGGAGTAGCTTAACTGGTTACCCATGGCTACAACAAGCTCCCCTTGGGTTGTTGTTTTCTAGTCCCCACTTGTGATGGTATAACACGGATATCTGTAGATAATAATAATAAATTATGAAATAAATGGAAAAAGATCAACTGGGGGAAACAATAGCGGCTAGAAGGTACTGGGAGGAAGAACCGTGACGTCGTCCTGGAGGTGCAGGTTCATCTCTTCCTATTGTTGCCCGTTTCCAAGCACCTCTCACCGGCTCACTCCTCTCCTCTGTTTTCCGGGTCTCTTCCACATGCTCCAGAAAAAGCCCCAGCTATGAGGAGGATCGGCCCCGACCAGAGGCTGCAGCTGGTGGAGATGGTGCCGCTTTGAGCAGCCGGTGTTCCGTTCAGAGAATCCAAGCAGCGTCTGGACAACATGACTGTTTTCAACCCGGACAATGTGGAGGAATTTTATGAAATCGGAGACGAGCTGGGGAGGTGAGTTTTACTGCGTACCAACTTCCCCCTTTTTTTTTATTGTGGCTGAGCCATATGGTTGTTGAAAACATCAGTTATTTTTATTTTTTTGTTTGTGTGAAACTCGCCCATACTGCTGCTGGGAAGAGCAAACTGGGGCTTTAATGCCTCTAAAACAAGCTACAGATTTAGTTTTAAAAATAAACTTATTGATTTTTGGTAGTAAATCTAAACACACCTGAGGATATTTAAAGGTCTTTTGTGGAAAAACACAGAAGACACCAACCTTATGTCTGGTGTTTTTTCCCATTGTCTACATGCAAATATACAGTAGAAATAAGTGGCTCTAAATGTATTATTATTTTTTTTGTATATATAAAACACATGTCAAGCACATCCATCCCTCCATCCACTTTATGATGCCACTGTTTTTACATCCGTCTGTCTGTTTCTCCTTTAGTCAAGCTGTCTGTTGATGTATTGATCCCTCTGGTTGTCTGTTCTTTGGGCAATCAATCAATCAATCAATCAATCAATCAATCAATCAATCAATCAATCAATCAATCAATCAATCAATCAGTCATTGTTGAGAGAAAATAAGGGGGGAGTAAATTGTCTAATGAATTTGGAAAGTTCAAATTATGAACCCCTACTGAAGGACGAGGGGTTGATCCCTTCAAACCATGAATGAAATGTGTTTGGTCGCATCGAAAACCTGAGGTTTATCATTTGCCGGAGAGAAAAGGAGTTTGTGTCTTTAGTTTTGGAAGGTAAATGACAATCAGAACAGCTGCAGCTCTTCTGTCTCACTTCTAATGTCAGATGATGTATACATTAGAAAGTTAAGGGGTCTTAATGTTTTATGGCAAAACTGTTTCATGCAGAGGATCATTTCTCCCCTGAGAGGGAAGAAGATCTTTGAAAGTTCTGGTTATTTATACAGCTAACTTTTAGTAATAATCAACTGGTTTTCTGCTGTCCTGGACCGCTGGAGCGACGCTGCTTCTCCTTTTCACACACACACACACCTTCCCGTTGGCGGTGGGAAAGAGCCGTCGCTCACCACGCCGCTCTAGTAACGGGGAGCTTTACGTAATGAGCCACAATGTCTGGCTGCGGTCCAGGATCCCTGGATCCCATGGCTCCTGCAGAACAGAAAGTTTTAATCAAATTAATAAAACGGTTTATCTTTGTTGCCATACCTTAATCCTGTATGTAGCCTGTTCATCCTTGAATCATTCATACACAGTGGAGTTTTAAGTTCACACTTCATTATTGTTCTAAAAGACTTAAAGGAGTTTAAGATTATAGTGATGGTGAAGAGGCCTTCCTCCCTTAAAGACTGTAATCTGTTAAAAACACAGCATTCTGATTTGATTAAAGCTTTTCAATTGATTATATAATAGGCTTTAGGTCGTTTTGACCACGTTTGATGACGCATAGGTTTTTTAATATCTTTTGAGACATCTCTGTTTCATATGTTATCAGAAATTCATTTAAACTCCAGATTGCTCTGAATGAGTTAGTAGTTAAAGGAATGGCTTTAAATAATTTAGAAAACTTGTGTTTCTGGTGTTGTTTGATTGGAACTCCTCTAAAAACCTCACAGGAATAAATGAGGGAAGTTAAAGAAAAATGGTGGAAACTTGCTTGGGTTTGAGAACCAGGTCAAACTTCTGACTTGTTCACTTTTGGTTCTTGAAAAATGTGTCTAAATTTGCAGAAAGCTTTTCGTCGAGCCGCTTCCTTTTGAGCACAGTCTGTCTTCAATCAGGTGGGTTTTTTTCACACGATTTTAGTTAAAGTAGTGGTTTATTTACCTTTTAAATGTTCTATTTAACTCACCATGAACTGCAGGCTGCTTGTTACATTTGGTCCTTTTGTCCCTTATTATGTCGCATTGTTTCTAATTTTTAGTCTCCCACAGATGAGCTAAAACTAGGCTGATGAACACAGTTATGTGTTTTTAGTTGTTTTTTTTTTGGTGCATCTGTCTTTGAGCAGCGGTACTTTCCAAGTTTGAAGCCTTCTTTATTTAGAAAAAGAGAAACAACAGTCATGCTGTGTTTACAAATTCTTCTTAAAGGGTCCTTAACTTAGGTGACCTTTCAGATGAGCCAGGAGCTGACTATGAAAGCAACTCGATGTTCCCTGTAAAGGCGGCGCTCTGACAGACAGAGAGCTTTTTGATCTAGCTGTACGGAGGCTCTGACTCTGGCAGGACTTGGATTATTGCCTGTTTGGTTTGGCAAAACGAGGGACTTTGGGAAATCACCCAAGCAGGGACTTTATGCTGACACTGATCCTGGCTGCTTAGGAGCTGGATGGCAGGGTTAGCGTTTTGTTGTCCTGCTGATCTGTGCTTCTGCTTTTATTATTAAAGTCCTTCAGATCCTAAGACCTTGATGTTGTTTAATCTCCCTGCAAGTTATTTCTCACTGCAAACATCCGTCAGTATTCATGCAGCCCAGCTTAATGAATTTGTTAGACGTGCAGAATGAAAGATGCAAGCTGCTGTTTGCACAACTCGTGTCAAAACCCAGAGGAAGAAAAGCATCACTGGTCGCTGTTTGCTGTGTTACCTGCCATAAACATCTGTCCAGGTGTTGTGAAGGACTCCTGACTGAAATCGTCCCTTTGAAGCCCTGACCACCATGGGAGCTCTGCGGATGGTTTCACAGATTCTTCCTTCTTGGCTGAGATCAGCAGGGGATAACTGAGGACACTCAGAGCCTCCAGCTTGATGCGTCTCAAAGTGGTGATTAGTTGAAGGGCGAAGCGTTATTGTGTTGAAAGGTTTAATGGGAGCAGCAGACAGCGATGATTTAAAAAAAAACAAAAAAAAACCAGGCTCTGTTTTTCAGACCACCACATATTCTCTGATCTGATCTACATCAGCATGTTTTATATCAAACATGGGCCTGATGTTTATGGTTTTAGCAGGAGGGATTTTGCAGCTTTTTGCTGTTTTCCTTTAGTTCTGATTTCTTTAAAGTGTCACAGGGGAATCGAACCGTTGGTTGATTCATGTCATTTCATCCGACTGGGTTTCCATGTGTTCTCCCATTAGGGTATCACACATTAAGTCCAATAAAATCCTTAGATCCTCATCTAGCATCCTGGTCATTTAGAGAGGAATCAGCTTCATGACAGACTTTGATTTCCTCCCATCAGAGAGCGGTAGGTTCTGCTCCGCTGGATGTTTCTCCAGCTCCGTTCTCCAGTTTCTGCCTGGCTATTCATAAAAACGCTTTAGCTGCTTGGTCCCTCTGTAAAGACGGCGAGTCTGTGGGGAGTTTCAGCAGTCGATGTTACACTTCTGTGGTTTCCCATAGTGTTTAGGATGAAGTTGTTGGACAGGCTGATCTCTGATCTGTTTACTCTAACTGCAAGACCAGCTTTAGTCCATTCAGATTCCTTTGATGGGGAATTTTCAGATGCATGGTGAAGCATTAATATTAATCCTCTTGTTTGATAGTTCCTATTTTTTCACATTTC
Organism: Jordanella pulchra; assembly: GCA_034780135.1. Taxonomy (NCBI): domain Eukaryota; kingdom Metazoa; phylum Chordata; class Actinopteri; order Cyprinodontiformes; family Cyprinodontidae; genus Jordanella; species Jordanella pulchra. The sequence goes on from JAUZNJ010038571.1 coordinate 29,274, forward strand.
TCTTCTTTTTCTCAGATTGTTGTTCTCTAGATTCATGTAGACAAAAGGATGCATTCGGGCTGTAATTGAAGTTGGAGTTTGCCACAAAGGTCAAAGTTCACTGTGTTCCTCAGAGATCAGGTCATGAAGCTAAACGTTGGACCCATGAGATGGTTGCCGTTTGACTGAACACTTTTGCTCCTCTCATATCTTTGTGCTGCTCTGCAGTGATCATTAGTCGGCATTAATCTGGCCGCCCTGCTGCTCCAGCAGACATCCCTCCTCTTGAATATATGATGAGTCTGTGAGTCGTTTCCAGTCTGACTGAACCAAAGGGATGGCTGGTAACTCTGCAAATTAGCATCACATTAAGCTGAGACTGCAAAAATCAGCCCAAAAAAGCCATTTCTATGAATACTAAACAGGATTATAGACCACACCTCATCCTGGTTTGATCCTTTGAAGACGTCCTGCTGTATTAGTTTAGTTAGAAGTCACTAGACTTTTCCAAACACACAGCAGGTTGCTGCATCTCTGTGTTTGTTTTTTTTTTAATACATGCTGCACAAGCTGAGCAGACACTGCCCCGACTGCTGACCTAGATTTGCCCCCCCCCTCCCTGGGTCACAGCATTGGGTGGAGGGGCAGTCTGAGCACCTCAATGGCTACAGGACATAGATCTATGTGGAGTAACAGCAGGTCCTGGAACTGATTGTTGGTTCGTTTAGTTTAAAACTTCTGCATGGTTTAAATATTTACTGACGAGGAACGAGCTTCAGTCTTTTACAAGTGTTGTAAATGTTTCTATTATGTGATGCTGTTACTGTAAAAACTCACCTTAACACAAGAATATGGATGGATCTATTTTTTATTTTTATTTTTTTACAGCCTGACTAGTTGATGGTGGTCATAAACGTTCACACAGAAGGTGTCGGTTATTATAAGCTATCCTCCTTTTTTTTCGCTGGCTAACTGTTAGCAGTTTAACCTTTAAGCTGATGCTTTTATCTACAAGGCTGAGAGCAAATCATGCTGAGCTCTGGTGTTTGACTTAAAGATCATCCTGTTCGACACGTTTGTTAAGAGGGAAAACAAAAACACAGGTGAGGTTTACTTTAGAGTTTCATGCACTGGTTGGATTTTTGTTTTAGTATTTTTTTTTTTTTTTATCCAAGTCCGGATGAGGAGGTCAGAAAAAAAAGTGTTTTGTTTTCATATTCATCACTCGTTTCAGAGTTTTTTTTGTTGCTTTCTAATAATCGGCAAAAAAACCTTCAAATTTTGGAAAGTTGAGTCTGGAAAAAGTGGATCAATATTGATCAATAACCCTGAATAATCCTTGTTTTCAGGACCAGTTTTTGCAGAGAAGTTCTGGTTCTGTTGGATATAAAAAAACTTGATAGTTTTTTACCATCTTTACTCTTTTCTATCGATTACTGCCGCACACTGAGGACCTGATTCCTACAGTCTGTGAGTTCAGTAAGAGGCTCATAAGCCATTTTCCTTGCAGTTTGCTTGAATAAAAGTGTTTCGATCATCAATTTCTTCCTTGGTTTTGTTTTCTCTGATGACTTGATTGAATTCAGAGCTTGTGAATCGGTCTCCACTGACTGCAGTCCAAGCAGACAAGGATACGAGCTGATATTACAGAGCCTTGGTTACCAAACAGCCTCCTTTATAGCCCATAGTTTAGCTGTTACCGTGTCATAATGATTGTTTGCTGCATTTTGTAAAGTACAGATGCGTTCTTTCCAAAAATAAGCAGGGTTTTGTTTTTATTCTGATACATTTGCTGCAGGTTTGAAAAGCTCTAATCTCCTGCTGAGTTTCTCACTTGAACCATTAGTATCTTCTTTGTCAGAACATTAAAACATTTTAACCAGGATTGCCTGTTATCACGGTGTTTAGGTTAGCTTATGTTGACATTTCAAATCAGAAGCATTTAAATACTAAACTACTTAAATACTAAACTAGCGATACAACTTTATCATCTCAGATACGATACCAATATTGCAGCTTTGAGAATTAGTTAATACCCATATTAGTATGAATCATAGCAGCTTCTATTACTTGTTTTATACTGCAGAAAATAAGAAAAGGTTTGATCGTGTCATAGTCATAAAACAGGGAGCAAAACGTATGAAAATATAACCAATGAGTTCCAGAAACTTCTAACAGTAGAAGGTTTCTGTCGGCATGAAAATAATCTGAGATTTTAGATGCTGGGTGACAAAATCCGATATTAGTTTTTACGCTAATATAGGACCGATGTTTGATATTAATATCGAATTAGAACATCCCCAGTTCAAGCATATGACAAAAGTACAATAGTATGTCTGTTTACTGTGAGTAAATATGATGCAAAGCTCATCATTTCTATTTGTTAGTCAAATGTGCACAAATAATGATGTACTTCCTAGTAATAAACCTCAAACAATAACTTCAAAATATCTTGATGTTTGATCTGGTCCATTTTCTGTCTAGAAATGATGGTTATATTCAATAAATCATAATATGTCAATTTTTATTAAGCTTATTTGTCTGAATTTATGCAGTTTGACTTTGTGTTTAAATGGTTTTTCAGCATTTAAAGTAAAATTCTAATCTGAAATGTCATTTATTTTATTCGATGTAATTGAAAAAAAAAAAATCATATTGATCAAATGATAAATGTCAGTCTGTATGTTGTTGATCCATATAATATTTTACTTAATGAATTTGTAGTTTTTGTCATAGTGGTGTAGTGGACGACGCTGAAACCCTTTAAACCGTCTGTTTCCAGTCGACTCTCTTCTCTCTTTTCGTAGCTACACTGTTTGTTAAATAGAAAAACTCTGTCCACCTTGAATATTAGAGAACAAAACAAAACCAATCACAGTAAAGTTGAGGACATTTGTTTTTCAGATATTCAAATGTTTTCCTGCTAACGTTGTCCAACAGCTGTCAAATCAGGACATGTCTTTGCTGAACTTACAAAACCAGTCTGAACTGTTCAAGCTGCTGACGTTCTGCAGAGTCATGACAGCTAACCACCTCGAAACCTGCTGAATGTCGGTTTCTCCAGACATATAGGGGCCCTGTGTTGCAAATAACGGGAGGCGATGGAAGGGCTCACTGAAGCCCCCCCCCCCACTCAGTTGCAGAGCAGCAGAATTGCGCTCTACTCAATTTGTATGCACAGCCTGAGATCTGGATGTTTTCTCCTTTTTCTCTTTTGTTTGCTTCTTTTTAGCAAACTGTTCACAGAAGGGTTTCACTGAACAAAGAGTCGGCCTGAGTTTACTACCAACATTTGATGTTTACAGCAGCGTCAGCCTTGTTGTCCAGCATATTTTAGACCAATTCCCGCTCTAACATGCCTGATTCTAACTGGAACTAGCTTGTTTCAGCTTCAGCAGAAGCGTGTCGATTTCCCGTCCTTTAAAATCGATTTGTAACGAAGCAGGGTGGTGTCATCCCAGGATCAGGGTTGGATGTATTGTTAAATGGTTGGAGTGTGGGAAAAATGTGACACAGAATTCCATCATCTTAGGTAATAAATAGTAAAATACGGCCAAGGTTTAAGGGTTTTTTTGTTTTTTGGGTGGTTTGTGTTTGATTAGACTCCAGTGAGTCAGAACCTCCATTATTTACAGCAGTATTTGTTTTCTGTGTAAATGTTCTAGTTTCTAGAACTGATCTCAGCTGTTGGGAGTTCAAAGCAGAAAACGCTGAACACACTGCAGGGCCTAAGCAGGCGTCACTTGTTGCCATCACCATGGTGATGGCGGACTAGATGCCCTGTGGCGGAGGGTCTGCTTCCAGCTTGACTTTGAATCTCGGCCAGCGATCTTCCTCACCCATTTGTTGGTTCTCCCTGGGTACTCCGTCTTCTTCTGACAAGCCAAGAACATGCCCATTAGGCTCTAAATGGCCCTTTGTTTGTGTGCACGTTGCCTTGTGATGGATTGTCCACCTGTCGGAGCCGTACAATGACTGCTGTAGACAGCCGCCCTCACAATATAGACAACAGATTGATGGCGTTTAAATATATTAAAATGTTTGGGGCATATATTAGGACATATATATGTTTTTCTTTTTACATAACGCCCTGAACCTTATGCCAGTTTTCCAGATTAGTCTAAAATAAGATCTTATGTCACTAATGGGCATCAGTGGGAAAATATCTGGATTTATGTATTGATCTTTGTTTTCTGCTGTCTTTTCTGTTAAATGATGCAATGAACTAAAACCCAGTACCGTGGGTGTTTGGCCCCTGGCAGACCTTAGCAGAGAAAATGTGGATAATTGTAGATTTTAATGACGCTGGAGATGAATTATGAAGCCTTTTAGCTGTCTGTACATCTGGATACTGTGTTCCCATTGTTTGCTCTGCCTTTAACGCGGCTCTGCTGGATGTGGACGACATTCCTGTGAGACACTGAAGAATGGCTTTACATAGCAGCGACAGGACAAACATTACCTGCATCTGATCGCTGTTTGCCAGTAATCTGCTCGTCAACTCCACCGTTTATTATTTCCTTTTAAGCTGTATAACTCTGTCCTGAGTCATCGGCTGGGTGGTTGTATAAAAACTTGAGAGTGGAAAAAGTCTTTACACCAGTGGAGTCGACGGCTATTTTGTGACAAACTTTAAATAATTAAGGCAGTGCGACATGGCAGTGTCTCCTCACTGACAGTCTAGTCTCATCTTTTCCTTCTCTATATGCAGGCGTTATGATTTCATAATAACAAATCATTTATTCTGTTTAGTTTTATTTTATTGGTCTATGAGAACAATTGCTGCTGAGTTGAAATGTTTTGATCATTAGTTCCTCGGGCTTCCTGAAGGTATTCATTATTTATTTGGACTTCAGCTGCTTATCTTGTCCTTTCATTTTTAGTAGTGTTTGTCCAACTGAGCTGTTAGTTGGTTTGTTTTGGTTTTTCAATCATTTCTATTTATTAAAGATTGATCTCAAGCTGTATTTCTGTTATTAAAACCATTTTTTTCAGCCGTTACCTGAATTACAAGACTGTGTAGAAATGCACCTTATTGATACTAGTTTTGCATTAACATTCAACAGTGAATTAATAAGTTAATAGTTGTTAATGGCAGCTGTAAGGACAGAAAGTCATTATCAGTCTCTGGTAACATGAATCCATCTCCAGGAGTTTAAATAACGATTGTTTCTGAATTGGAAAATCTTCTTTTCATTTTATTAAAATAAATAACCTATTAAGGTCAAGTGAAGGTTTTATTGTTGTTGTTTTTTATTTACATATTTTTCTGCCAAAATTGGAGAAACGTTGTCTTTAGATGGAGGAACGATGCTGGAAGTTTCCCAGTCCTGCTCCATCACAGTTTTGTGCTGAATGTTTTTATTTCCATATTACAGCAGCAGCTGTCATTCCCACCTCTCCTACTCAGAGCCGTCTCCCTCATCAGTTGGCTTTGTAAGTTAGGTCTATGTTGGTCGTAGGTCTGAAACAGTTGATCGGATTAATCGTGACGAATTGATTGTTGAAACTAATTTAGTAATCGATTAATTGTTAACTGGACTATAGAGACTCTAAAACATAACTTTAGCTGACAGATGGCCCCACTTAAAGCAGGATTTATACTACAATTAAAAAAAATATATAAATAATTTGCATTCAAGATTAAAAAAACTTTTTAGTCCGTCAGTATGCTCTGTCCAGAACTCCTCGGGTGGAAATTTTTTTACTTTCACCTGGTTTAATTCTGTAAAAAAATCTTCTTTCAGGAACCTTTTATTAATAGAAAAAAGAATCAGCAGCTGAATCAATTAGCAAAGTAATCGTTAGTTGCAGCCCTAGTTAGTCGGTAGGTTGGAGAAGAAAGTGTAAACGGTAAAGACCAAGACTGTCATTAAAAATGAGTTGATGGGGGGGGGAATGTTCACCATTAAAAATTAACACCGACCTTCTGAAAGACAGCAGGTCTCCTGCTGCTCATAAATAATAACTTCTGGTTCCTTAGAGGCTTAAACAAAGGAATAATAATTAAATACAGTCCTGCTCACCATTATTGGCACCCATGAAGTTTAAGTACATATAGTGGAATATTTTCTGAAGGAAATTCAT